>CAJPIZ010004670.1:0-10021 GCA_905368565.1 Medioppia subpectinata
ATGAAACTTGGATTCTGGTGCCTAGAGATGTCAACTTAAATAATAAAACCAATTTCAGAATTCTAACTACACGGCAACTGGGCTAATATAATACAATATCATTTAGCCCATTATTTATAATTATAAGTTATAAAACTAAAAGTCGACTTTAATAACGTTGTAAACTATTTTCCCATTTGTATTAAATATTGTATTTATTTCTAATCGTATGAATTATTACTATTTTTAAATAAAACATTCAATGATATCCATAACAATGTATTCATTTTTAATGTTTCACTTGAGCACAAGAAAAGTATATATTTTAAGTTCAAACTATTAAAATTATGTTACAAAATAAGTTCATAATTAATAATACGATAATTAAAGAATGCAAAATTTCCACAAATACACTGTATATGAGTGCAGCAATGAATCTGTACATGAATTTTAGAAATATTAATTAATTAATATTTACTAATCAGTTATTAGTATTAAAGTTAAGTATAAATGAGTAGAGATTTATATATCAATGCATTTAATGTTAAAAACATTTTGTGTTAAGAAGTGATTGAAAAATGTGTGAAATATTTGATACGAAAGACTCGTTTGAGAGGTTTAGCGACGATTTGGTTCAAATGATCGCAAGTTATTTTCCACTCGAAGATTGCTTTAATTTTGAATGTCTGTCCAAACGGTTCCAGACATTGATTTACACTACAGTTACGGACATTCATATTAACGACAAACTGATGTCTAAATTATGCGAAGAAAATATTTTTGGTGAACTATATTTCATTTCAAATAATTTATTAAAATTAATGAAAAAGTGTCCGAATATTAGTCATATCTCCGCCTTTAATAAACACAAAGATTTAATTAATTTCTTTGTGTCAATGAATGAAATGCGAGACAATTGGCCGAAACTCAATACAATTGCATTAAATACTACTTTATTTGATGAAATTAACGCAAAACTTGTATTTCAAATGTTTGGCCAAATGTTCACTCGTTTGCACACAAGTCATGCCTTTTTTAAAAGAAATGGAGGCGAAGAGCATATCTCGAACCACTCGTTGTTGTCTTATTGCCACCGATTATCACAACTGAGTGTCGATTCAATCGCCGATATATTTGATGACAAAAACCAGTTATTGACCACTAATTTAAAGAAAATTACGTTAATGTCTGATTTGGGATTAAAAAACACATTCTTTAGTAATTTTGTATCAAATATGAAATGTTTGAAAAGTATTAAAATTTATAACGTTAAACCGGAAGACGAAAATCACGAAACGGTTATTGAATTGATGTCACAATTAATACAATTACAAGAATTGCTTGAATTATGTATTTATTTTTGTTATTCCGGAAATTTAATGTCATATTCATTATCGGAATCGTTGTATAAAATTGGATACAATTTAAAGAAATTGAAAAAATTGACATTAAATTTACGTTTAAACTCAACGATTCCTATTGTCGATGAATTCAAAGCCATGGAAGCGTTTCGACGCTTAAGATATTTGGATTTAAATTTACTTTATTGTAAATGTGATGTCAATGATTGGCTTGAATTGGATTCAATGCAATGTTTGCCACAATTAACACATTTATCACTAAAAATGAAAATTTCTGATAAATTGATTGAAAAAGTTATTAATATTTTCCCAAACCTTAAATCACTTGATATTTGCAATTATCATAATTTGATATTAATCTCAAAACTACCAAAACTAAAGAAACTTATAATATATTCAACGAATTCAATATGTGTTAATGAATGGGATTTGAAAACAATGTTTAGCACAAGTGATAGATTAGAGTCCATTGAAATCATTACTTCAAATCTTAGATCTAAAGATAGATGTGATAAATATATTCAATTAAAAGACAAACACTTTAAAAATTGGTAATTATTTTTGATTAAACTATACTTTATTATTTGTATGAAAATTGCAATTAATATAAAAACACTAATTATTAAATTAATTAAATTGATATAATTGAAATAATGTTAGAAATTTAATTAACAATAAAATTCAATAAAATTATTACTAAAATTGAAAAATGTGTTTAATTTTTGCCAAACGATTAATTGAAGAGTTAATGAAAATGACATTAAATATAGATATCGTGACCACAAGAGTAGTGTAAATCACATGACTTTAGATACTATATTAGTTATATTTGTATCCAATATATTATAATCACATCCATTGGATCCGATGCTCACAAATCCGGTTAAGATTAAGAGATAGTTGTGGACAGACATGTGATAAGAGATTGTATTATTTGTTTTATGCTTTATATTATTTTTGATTTGTGTTTTCACTTGTATTATACAAGTTATATATAATTTCTTTTCTACAAATATTTAAATTAAAATTAATTTAATGAAAAAATATTAAAAGTGTTAATCGTTTGCCAAACAATTCAATACAAACTGTAAAGCATTGATTGAATGGATGTTTGCATTCATTCATACATTAATAACGTTTGGGTTTTGGAGTTATTTTTGGTGACAGTTATAGAGAGTAAGCATTGATAGGGTTTCACAGGTTTTACACATAAAACNATTAATAACGTTTGGGTTTTGGAGTTATTTTTGGTGACAGTTATAGAGAGTAAGCATTGATAGGGTTTCACAGGTTTTACACATAAAACACGTTTTCTATGCATTTGTGTCAACACTTGTTTTCAGTCAAATGTTTTGATTTCAAACTTGTTTTAAAATTACAATTAAATTAAAAGTTTTAATCAATAATTGAATGAATGGTTAATTTGTGGTAAAAATGAGTACATTATTGGCAAATGATTTGATGGAAGAGTTGAGTGAAGACAACGAAAGAGTGACCGAAGAGTTGAATGATTTGCACTCAAAATACACTCAATTAAGAGATAATCCAAGACTCGGATCAGTTGGCGATTTACAGACACATCACGTGACTCACAGATCCAGTGGTCGGCCTCCGACATGGGATCAGTCAAAGACATCATCGCTTGTGGACGAGAGTTGCCGCCGAAGTCTACGCGAGTGTCCAATCATTGGATGCGACCAATGGTTTGAAACTCTTGAAGAATATCACAAACATTTGGATCAAATTCACTGCAAACGTGTGTATAATGTCTGCGACAAGAGGTATGTCACTCATGAGTCGCTCTCAAGACATGAAACTTCTGTCGAATATAACGTTGCGGTCAATAGCAGTGGTCTCGATGTGAGCGCCAATGAATTGATCCCAAAAATCGATTTGCAAATCAATGGATCAGCGATGAAGACAATGAGGCCATCGTTGCGGACACCGATGACCAGCGAAATAGACTGCACGTCAAGACAACTGATCCCAGTGTTGGTGCCGTTGACTGGCGTTCCGGTGATTAATACGAGTCTAGAATTGAGCCAAAAGTTGCCATCAATGGTCAGTCCGTCAGCTGTTGTGCCGCCGATTGTCACCGAAACTGGACCCAAATGTTACCGAAGTCCTCGCGAGTGTCCAATCATTGCATGCCATCAATGGTTTGAAACTCCGGAAGAATATCACAAACATTTGGATCAAATACATTGTAAACGTGTGTATAATGTCGGCGACAGGTCTGTCGTCAATGACAAACGGAAGACATTGTTTGGGACCCAAACCGGTGACACACAAGTGGTGGCCATCGATGCGATCGATGAACGTCTGGGCATAGCGTCAGTTGACGGGACGGCAGCGGACGTCGAGTCGGGTCTAAGACCAGAGTTTGTGTGCCGTTACGGCTCGTGTGGCCAACGGTTTATCACTCGCGAGGCGTTTGAATCGCACACCAAATCATACGAGACTATCGCCGCACCGGTGGACACATCTGTGGCTAATTCGGTGATAATCGGTGACCAGATATTAGTCGAAACTGAAGAGATTTCTGTCGAAGAATTTCCCGAAACAAGTGATGAAAACGAGATATCAATTGATAATAGACAACGAATTGAAGACATATATGAATGCAATGAATGCCAAGAGTTATGTCTGTCTTCTGAAGAACTCAATGAACACATGAATACTGACCATAAAGTGATGTCATTTGTGGCCTTTTATGAGTCCATCGGTGGTCAGCATTCAGACACCGAATCCACTCCTGAGCCACACATTCAACACATGAATACCACGAGTGGTCAACAGTTTATCGAATGTGAAGATCAAGTCGAAGACCACGCCTCGGATTCTAACGGATCCACTAATTCTTCAGATAAAGTCACCACTGATTTAGACAACAGGGAAACTAGTGATGAAGACAGCGATGATTATATCAACGCAATCGATGGCCAATCGGGAGGTTTTAAATGCGATTATAATAATTGTCGTAAAGTGTTCTCCGAATCGAAAGCATACCGAAGACACCGATTGACACATTCAGTGGACAAACGCTTGAAATGTTTGGTCAATAACTGCGGCTTTCAATGCGAGCGGAGGTATGAAATGCGGGAACACATGAGTGTTGGACACGACGGCGTCGACCTCTATCCGTGTCAACTCTTGGCCTGCGATCAACTGATCCGCACCGCCGATGATCTCCTGCGACACAGCGATAGCGCCGCTCATCAACCGATAGCTGATCAGTCGTCTGGTGTGAGTCCACCACCCGATGCCGGGCTTATCGTCCGACTATATAAATGCACTTTCAATGGCTGTGAGGATGTGTTCAACGATTTGCGAACTCGAGAGCGACACCGATTGATACACTCGGACGACGCCAACAGCCATTTGATGGACACATCCGACGCCCTTAAGTGTCATTTCATTGGTTGCGGCAAAAGATTCAAACAAAAACCATATTTAGAAAGACACCGATTGATACACTCGGGCGACAAACCGTACGAATGCCCGATCGATGGCTGCGACTACCGGTCCTATCGACACGATATCGTTACGACACACGTGAAGGGCCACCGATTGACCACTACTACTGACCAGTCGTCTAGTGTCCGGCCGAACGACTGGCGATATAAATGCGGTATTACTGGCTGTGAGAAAGTGTTCGCAACATTGCGGGGCAAACGTCGGCATCGATTCACACACACCGGTGAGAAGCAATTGAAATGCCCGCACAGGGGCTGCCACTACCGGTGCTATCGGTTGGATGCGTTAAATGTGCACCGATTGACACACACAACGGCTGCGGCCACCATAGGGTTCAAACGATCAGATAGTCTGCGACGACACCGATTGATACACTCGGACGACAAACGATACAAATGTCCGATCGATGGCTGCGATTACCGGTGCCGTCGACGCTATTTGTTGACCGCTCACACGAACCGACATCTGGGTGTCCGGCCGTACGTATGCGCTGTCCAGACGTGCCGTAAAGCGTTTGTCTCTAAATATTACTTAAAAGACCACCAATTGGTTCACTCGGATGAGAGGCCCAACCGGTGCTCTCTATGTAATAGACGTTACAAAAGGCGCTTTGATTTGCATCGCCATCAGTCCCGCGCCCACCACTGACGTCGGCCACGTGTTATGAGTGGCTAATAGTAGGCCCGGAAGTCATGTGCTCTCCCGATAATATGTGCCATTATTTGTGTGCTTTGGTCTCAAGTATATCATCCGTTGTCCTCTTATTTAATCAATCAATTAATTCGTGATTTTATTTAATATAATCTTATAATCTGTATACAGTATAAAATGTAATTTTTAAATGACTCGTTAATCATTTTAAGATTTATCCAATTTAATGTAATTTTAAACTTTAATTAATGCAAGTTTTTAATCATTTTTATTATTTTTATTTTAATTCTATAATTTTTATCGATTTTTAATAATATGTATTAATTTTTATACTAATTTCTTATATAACATATAATTGAAATTCGTAAACGTGTGGATCGTTTGATAAACATTTTCCCAAATACTTTAATAAAAATTATATTACATTTATTGCCAATTCTTTAAGTTTTTGTCTTTCAATTGAATGTAAGACTTGTTTCCGTCTGTGATATGAATGGACTCTAATCTATCACTTGTGCTAAACATTGCCTTCAAATCCCATTCAGTTATATATATTGAATTCGTCGCTCGTATTATAAATCTCTTTAGTATTTTCAATCTTGAGATGAGAACCAAATTAATTGAATTTATATAATAATTACTCCAATCCTTAATATCAAGTGATCGCAGGTTTGGGAAGATTTGAGTAATTTTGTCAATCAATTGATTGTCAATTTGCCACAAATCCAGTGATAAATGTGTTAATTGTGGCAAACATTGCATTGAATCCAATGCTCGCCAATCAGTCACTTCTTGTCCATTATATCGTAAATCAATCTTTAAATGTCTTAACCGTCGAAACATTTTTATTGACTTCAATGAACTGAGAAGAAAATAGTGATCGTTAGAGTGATTTCCAATTTCACATAAAGAGTGCGACAATGAATGCGATAAATCTATTTCATAGAAATGTAGTGACAATTGACGTAAATCTCGTAATTGTATTAAATGTAACATAAATTCAATATAATATCCAGGCCATTTAATGCAGGTATTAATATTAGTGACGGTAAGACTTTTCAAACACTTCATATTTGTTACAAAAATGCCAAATAATTGAACATTAAATCCGGCGATAAAATTGCACTCAAATTTTGCCAAATTTTTAACTAATAATACATTTTTGTCGTCAAATATATCAACAATTGAATCGACTTTAAGACGTGATAATCGGTGACAATCAGACATAAACTGAAGTCCAACTTATTATCTGTGACTTTGAAGTAATTTGTTTGATAAGTTGTGTCCAAATCAGTGACTTTTAAACCAATGATTTTGAATATATTATTTGCATTTAAATCCATTGAATTTATCTTATGTTTAATTGCATTAATTTGATCAAGGGAAATTTCTTTAAGTGCTTCATAAAATGGCATAAAACCCGTATTATTAATAACACGTGTTGTGTCCACACGTGTTATATTCGGACACTTTTTCATCAATATTTGCAAATGTCTTTCTATCCAATATTTTTCACCGAAAATGTTTGTGTCATTCAATTTATACATCAGTCTGTCGTCGACATCGATGTCCGTAAGTGTTGTGTAAATCAATGTCTGGAACCGTTTGGACAGACATTCAAATGGGAACCGATCTTCGAGTGGGAGATAACTGACGATCACTTCAACCAATTCTTTGCCAAACCTTTCAATTGAATTCCTATCTGTTTTCAAATTTTGAGACATTTTCGTTGTTAACATCAAATTACTTTAAAATTAATTCATTTATAAATAAAGAAAATAAATTTTATAATAACTGTTCAAATGTTAAATGTTTAATATTTGGATTAAAAATTATTTTACAAAAAATAGTCACATTCACATTAATAAATTAGCAATAGGATAATCAATATAGAGTTTTCACAATTATAACATCATGATTTACTGTATATCAGGCATATTATTAATATTAAAATATTCTACACTGGGTAATTTTATTACTATTTTTATTCATTTATTGGATTCGCATTGAATTTATTTAATATTCTATTATTAATAGACTATTAATTATCAGTATTTTTGCTGATATTTTGTTTAAATAATATTATAGTTCTAGACTTGAGTTCAGTAATAGTTTCCTTTGAGAAGTAGTAAATTTTCAGAAAGATCTGACAAAATATTAATTAGTATTTTGTAATCAATTATTAATACAAAAATTATGGTATAAAAGAGTAAAGATTTATATATCAATGCATTTAATATTAGAAACACTTTGTGTTAAGAAGTGATTGAAAAATGTGTGAAATGTTTGATACGAAAGACTCGTTTGAGAGGTTTGGCGACGATTTGGTTGAAGTGATGGTCAGTTATCTCCCACTCGAAGATCGGTTCCCATTTGAATGTCTGTCCAAACGGTTCCAGACATTAGTTTACACTACAGTTACGGTCATTGATGTCGACGACAATCTGATCACCAAATTATGCGAACAAAACATTTTCGGTATAAAATATTTTACTTCAAAAAATTTGTCAAAATTGATGAAAAAGTGTCCGAATATAACACGTGTGGACACAACACGTGTTGAGGAAACCGAATATTTGATGCAATTTTATAACTCATTGTATGAAATGCGAGACAATTGTCGGAAAATCAAACAAATTTATGTTAATTTTGGTTCTTATGATAATAAATGCTTAAATGATTTGTTGGTAATGTTTGGACATTTGATTACATATTTGGATATTACAAACGACGAAGAACCCGATGCTTTTGATCCCATAATTCTCTCTCAATGCCATCGATTATCTCATTTAAAATTATCTCAATTATCAGATTGTTTTGATCTAAACAATCAATTTTATGTCAAAAATATTACAAAATTTGAATTTAATCTGTATTACAATTTTGATAACAATATGTTTAGTATTTTTGTGGCAAATATGAAATGCTTGAGATGTCTGACCGTTAATGATATCAATACAGATGGTAATGAAAATATGGAAGTTATAATTGAATTCATGTCTCAATTGACACAATTAACTGAATTGAAAGAATTGTGTCTATATTTTGATGACAATTATTACCACTCGTATTGTTTTAGCGATTCATTGCGTAAAATCGGTAAACATTTAATGAAATTAAAGAGATTTTCACTTCAATTAATGTCTGAAATCCCTGTAATAAATGCAATGAAATCAATGCAATATTTTCATCATTTGAAATATTTGTATTTAAACCTGACGTTGGATTTAAGTGATCAATTGGCTACTGATTGGCGAGCATTGGATTCAATGCAATGTTTGCCACAATTAACACATTTATCACTGCATTTGTGGCAAATTGACAATCAATTGATTGAAATAATTATTGAAATCTTTCCAAACCTGCGATCACTTGATATTAAGGATTTGAGTAATAGTTATATAAATGACATTAATTTGGATCTCATCTCAAGACTACGTCTACTGAAGACATTGAAAATACGGGAAGCGATTGGTATTCGTGTTAATGAATGCCATTTGAAGGCAATGTTTAGCACAAGTGATAGATTAGAGTCCATTCATATCACATCTCAAAACTGGTTTTATATTCAATACAAAGACAAACACATCAAGAATTGGTAATTAATGTAATCATTGTTTGTATTATAAATTATTTGGAAATCAATTAAAATTAGTATTTAAGTAATTAAACGAATAAAAGTTGACAAAAAATTGATAAAATATTAATAATAATTTATTAAAATAATTAGAAACTTTTATAAATTAAATTTTGAAATTACATTAAAATACATAATTAACAAAATTAAAATTATAATTATTTAAAAATACTATTTATATATCAGAAAAAGATTATATTAATTAAAAGTGATTACAAAATAATTAACAAATAAACAAATTACTGAATACAAGTCATATATTCAATTGAAAGACAAACATACTATTGATAAATACAGTGAAAATGATTATTAAATTTATACTTTGATTAACAAAAGATTGATTTTCAAAAAATTATTATATTTGATGTAAATTGAATCAAATTGTTTAAAACTATATTTTAATTTATATAAACTTACTATTTATGCATTAAAATATATTTGTATTGCATATATTAACCAATTATGTAATTATTAAAAGTAATGCTTTAAAAATTCATATTAAATGTTGTATTAATTAATTTATGATTTTTAAATAAACGTAACTTTATTTGATTTTTGCAAAGTTTTGGTTATTTTGTGGACGTTTTCTATGGATATTATTTCAATGTTTGTTTTCATTCAGTAATTGTTTTCAAATTACAATTGAATTAAAAGTTTTAATTAATAATTAAATGAATGATTAATTTGTTGTAAATATGAGTGAATTATTGGCCAATGATTTGATGGAAGAGTTGACAGAAGACAATGAAAGAGTGACCAAAGAGTTGGCAATCGTTGGATCAGACACTGAACGATGGGAAGCGATTGATGTGATGTCTTGTGAAGAACTCAATGAACACACGGATAGAGACCATAAAGTGATGTCATTTGTGGCCTTTTATGAGTCCATCGGTGGTCAGCATTCAGACACTGAATC
>CAJPIZ010004671.1:0-10021 GCA_905368565.1 Medioppia subpectinata
TCCTTCATTAACGTCTGCCTATCGACCAGTTTTAGCCGCGTTTTGGTCACACCGGCCACCGATTCGTAATCTTCGAGTCTTACGCCAACTTCTGGTAATATTTCATCTCTTAATTGATCGCATATTCCCAACAATTCTTTGTCTTTTAAATCCATAGCTTTTGAGCGCAACTTCTCTCTCAAATCGGCAATTATCTCAAGGAATGGCATAACAATCGCTTCCCGATTACCACCGGCTTCGACGCCATCGCTGGTAAAGCCTATGGTCTGGTCTTTAGAGCCGACACCGAAAATGCCGAATATATTTGTGATATAAAGACTTATATTCGTAATGAGTGTCACATTCGGTGATTGCGAGCACTCCTGGAGATAGGAATTGGAGGCAGCGATGAGTCGACGGATGTGTTCGCACGCACTCCGAGTGTCGATATTATCGCACAGAGAAGTGTCCACCGAATCGATCGACTCTTGGAATCTGTTGTTTAAAAGTTGAATAATAAATACTTTGAAAAAACTAAACAAAAAAGTATTTTCAATTAAATACTTTTGGTTCAATTGGTGCTCCTTTTGAGTCCACTTTACGACCGACGCATCACTCGTACGAATCAAGTCTTTCACTGTTAGAAAGAACTCCTAATCAAAAGATAAAGAGCGAAAAAACTACATTAAAGCTACAAATAATATGGAAAGTGGTGTTGGGGTCGTGTCTGGCCATACATTAGCGCACTTCTCGTATTGAATGGCATCACTCATAGTGTTGTCGCTGTAGTCGAGGGTCTCTTTCCACGAGTGGAGCAGAAATGCGAACCGCAATTGTCTCCACGTATTCCTCGTCAGTGCCTCCTTAATGGTGATGAAGTTCTTCAGCGATTTCGACATTTTACAGCCCGATATCGTGAGATGACCTGAATGTAGGAAGTAGTGAACCCACGGCCGGCCGGTGTCGTAATAGGCCTCCGACTGAGCCATTTCGTTGTCGTGATGCGGAAACTTCAGGTCATAACCGCCCGAATGTATGTCCATTTGGGCGCCGATCATAGAACTGGCCATCACTGAGCACTCTATGTGCCAACCGGGACGACCCCTACCCCACGGCGACGGCCACAAGGGTTCGCCGGGTTTAGACACTTTCCAGAGGGCGAAGTCATTAACACTGCGCTTATCAGAGGTGTGGGCCGAGAGGTCGCCCTCTCCTTCGGCCAAAGCCTTGTTATCGCCGAACGCTTCGGGAACTAATTTGGCGTAAAAGTGTCGGTCAGACGAGTCGAACCGATTGGTGTCGAAATANTGGCGTAAAAGTGTCGGTCAGACGAGTCGAACCGATTGGTGTCGAAATAGACGGAACCGTTCGACTCATAGGCGTAACCGTTGGCAATGATTGTCTCGATATAAGCGATGATTTCGGGCATAAACTCGGATACTCTGGTCACCGAATCAGGCGCTAAGATATTCAACGAACGCATGTCTTCGTTGTAGTCGTTCTCGAAATGTCGGGACAACGACTGGAAGATCGTATTGTCAGTCACTTCGTGGCCGTGGAGTGCATCCAACCATTGAGACAACACATCACTCACACAAGCGGTGCCAAGAATTGCCTTCACATCCAACGCAGTACTGTTCACACTATCGCCGGCGGAAGCGATCATTTTGGTCAACAATGCCTTCTTATCCACATCTGCTTCGGCGGCCAATTTGGTCGTCACGTGACCGATGGCTTCCTTCACGTCGGCCATCAGTTGATGCCCATTGTGTTCAACGCGTTGACAGTATTGGGCGAAGAGATGCTTCTGTCGGGCCCTCTGAATAATCTTGTCGTCGATGTCCGTCACGTTCTGAACAAAGAACACGTCGTATCGGAAGTAGTTCTGGAGGACGCGGCGGATGATATCAAACGAGATGTAACTCCTGGCGTGACCCATGTGTGACCTGTCATACACTGTGGGCCCGCAGTTATACCAACTCACTCTTCGGCCGCCACTCAGAGGCACGAACTCAGTCTTCGTGCGGGTCATCGAGTTGTAGAGGAATAGCTTATTGGCAGTCATTGTGTGGCCATCGGTGGTAGTAGTGGTCGAGTCGGGTGCACACCATTGGGGTTGCGTTCGCTTTGCGCTCATTATAACAGATCAACGGTTCAATTCTTGAAAGTACTTGAGGTATGAATTCGACAATCGGTGACGAAGTGGTCAACAATCAAGTGATGGTTCAACTGATGGTTCAACTGATGGCATGTATTGAGTCATATGTTTTGCCGGATATGAGACAACACGTCGAGAGTGAAGACCACAACAATAGGTGGCACAACACGTGCTGCAGAGGAGTGAGAGTCACGTGATGTGAAGTTTATAACTGATAAACAACTAATTGTTTGGTTATTATTGACGCCAATTATGATTCAATCGAGTCATACATTGAACCGATTGCTTGTTCGCACTCTATGTCCACCGCTATGTGTCCGACAGTTGTCTTCGTCGGTGTCGTCGGCGCCGAAGACGTTATCCTCAGCTCAGTTTTGACCAGGGCTAAACTGAGTAAAGTATTGTGTTAGCGTTAGAAGTCAAGCCCTTGGCAAACAGCAGAGTTCTCTACGTTTGTAAGGAATGTAATTACTGTTGCTAAACGACGGAAAGGGAGCCAAAGGTATGACACAATCACTCGCACCGCTGTTTCTTACCATCACTTCTTGGGATCTGTTTATTGCCATTCAGTGATGATCCGGACCTATGGCTGTCAGATGAATGTCAACGACACACAAATTGCCTCAACTATTCTCCTCAACTCTGGCTATCATTTGGTCGATGATATCAATCAAGTAAATGAAAGAGATGTCAATCTCCAGACCATTGTTTGTTGTATTGATTTGTGTGTACTTTAGGCCGAAATAGTACTTCTGATGACGTGTGCCATCAGAGAGAACGCGGAGATCAAAGTGTGGAAAAAACTGCACGAATTGTCGGCCATGAAGACCGACGGCCGCCTCAGACAAATCGGTCTCTTGGGATGTATTGCCGAACGATTGAAGACCGAAATACTGGCCAAACACGAGTCAATTGATGTGATCGCCGGTCCCGACAGTTATCGCGATTTACCGAAACTCCTGGCCATCAATCGATTGACGGCTCAAAACGCGGTCAACGTATTGCTGTCTTTCGACGAAACCTATGCCAATATAATGCCCACAATTAGCAAATCATCGGTCAGTGCTTTCGTGTCTATTATGAGGGGCTGTGACAACATGTGCTCGTATTGTATCGTTCCCTTCACGAGGGGTCGCGAGAGGTCACGAGCTATCGAATCCATTGTCGACGAAGTGAGACAACTGTCCGGATCGGGTATTAAAGAGATTACGCTTTTGGGTCAAAATGTTAACAGTTATCGCGACTTAAGTCACCACAAGTCCGGCGAATCCAGTGTTTCATTAGTGCCCGGCTTTAAGACTGTATATAAGCCGCGTTCGGGTGGACTCACGTTCGATGTGTTGCTCGACGAAGTGGCCAGAGTTGACCCGAATATGCGGATCCGATTCACGTCTCCGCACCCGAAAGACTTTGACGAAAGAGTGCTTCACGTGATTCAAAGGCATCACAATATCTGCAAATGCATTCATCTTCCCGTCCAGAGCGGCAGTAACCACGTGTTGGCCCGCATGAGAAGGGGTTACACACGGGAGGCGTACCTGTCATTAGTGGAGCGCATCCGACAAATCATACCCAACTGCGCGCTCACGAGTGACTTTATCTGCGGCTTCTGCGGCGAAACAGAGGCCGAACACAACCAGACCGTGGATCTGATGTCACGAGTGAAATACAGCACCGCCTATACGTTCGCATATAGTATGCGCCGTAAGACTCACGCCTTCCACACTCTTACCGATGATGTGCCGCAAGAGGTGAAGATCGCGCGACTCAACCAAATCCATCAATTGTATCGTGAGATCGCACTGAAGGAGAATCGGTCACTGATTGGCGAACAACAGCTCATTCTCATCGAAGGCGACAGTAAGAAGTCGGCGGACGAGCTGTACGGACGCAATGAGGCCAACCTGAAGGTGATTGTGCCTAAAGTCGATATACCTGTCAGTAGTGGTGACACAACTAGTCTGCGACCTATGGCTCCGGGAGATTACGTGTTGGCGCGCATTGACAACTGTTCGGCCATCACTTTAATGGCCACTCCTATCAGTCACCAAATGCTCAGCAATTAGCAATAAAATAAATCAAAACAACAATCATTGTCTAAATTATGCATTTATTCATTAATTATTAAGTTATTTGAATTGTTCCTAACATTCTTAAGGCATATCATCACTACAACTGATGGACTCCTTTGGGTGTGTTTTGCCGACAACTGATCCAACACTTGCTTCTGTTCTCTATTGAGACGTTCGACAGTGTCTTCGCTTTGTGTCCGACAGAAACTGAGCTCTTCTTTATAGGACTCCAATTCGTTAATCAATTTGTCGTTTTGTTTGTCTATTATTTCCATTGCCTTCAATTCAGCCGTCAGTTGGTCTGCGTCTGAGCCGTGACTCTTGTCCGTCCACTTTAGCGCACATTTGCGTTCATATCATGTGCTTTGAAAGTACTTGAGGTATGAATGAGACAATCGGTGACGAAGAGGTGATAATGTCTTTAGAGAAGACAATACCAATAGATGGCACTCAACACATGTAGGGAATAGGAGTGAGAGTCACGTGACTGTGAATTGACAGACAATGCATATGATGTCGTCGATTGAGTGGCACTGAATCACTGATTGTGTCTCATCAGTGATCATAGCGAGTGTCTGACTCTAGCAATGACTGGCGGAACGCATAGCCCTAGCGTTGAGTCGCTATCAGACGGTCAGACCGTTAGTGTGGAAGCAGTCGTGTATCCAATTGGTGTGATTCGACATATGTTTGGTTTTGCGCTCAAGTCTATCATCGATTCCATACGTCTTTACAATCAACACTTCCAACAGTAAGTCATGCCCGCCAACACCCCTACCCTCACACACCGGCCATCATGTGTGGGAGTCTCATATGACTCAATACATGCCATCAGTTGAACCATCACTTGATTGTCACAACATTAGCATCACTTCGTCAACAGTTGTCGCAGTCATTCAATAGTCACGTGACCACCAAATTGGCCGCCGAAGCAGATGTGGATAAGAAGGCATTGCTGACCAAAATGATCGCTTCCGCCGGCGATAGTGTGAACAGCACTGCGTTGGATGTGAAGGCAATTCTCGGCACCGCTTGTGTGAGTGATGTGTTGTCTCAATGGTTGGATGCACTCCACGGCCACGAAGTGACTGACAATACGATCTTTCAGTCGTTGTCCCGACATTTCGAGAACGACTACAACGAAGACATGCGTTCGTTGAATATCTTAGCGCCCGATTCGGTGACCAGAGTGTCGGAGTTTATGCCCGAAATCATCGCTTATATCGAGACAATCATTGCCAACGGTTACGCCTATGAGTCGAACGGTTCCGTCTATTTCGACACCAATCGGTTCGACTCGTCTGACCGACACTTTTACGCCAAANACACCAATCGGTTCGACTCGTCTGACCGACACTTTTACGCCAAATTAGTTCCCGAAGCGTTCGGCGATAACAAGGCTTTGGCCGAAGGAGAGGGCGACCTCTCGGCCCACACCTCTGATAAGCGCAGTGGCAATGACTTCGCCCTCTGGAAAGTGTCTAAACCGGGCGAACCCTTGTGGCCGTCGCCGTGGGGTAGGGGTCGTCCCGGTTGGCACATAGAGTGCTCAGTGATGGCCAGTTCTATGATCGGCGGTGTGTGTGGTATAATGGGACGACTGTTGAGGGGGTGTTAAGCAGACTATCATTAATTAAGATTACTTTTTAGGAATAACGATATTGTAAATGAAATGTTGAGTGAATTGGAAGTGATATTGAATGGCGTTTCGAATCCGTTGTCGTGGGCTTTGAAGATTGAAATGAGTTTCCAGAATGGCATCAGAGAGGGGGTGGTGTCACAAATTCACGGCTATTTACTTCACTTTCATATAATCCGATTAAGTCTCGCATCTTTTAGGTAAGCATTTGATTAGACAATATGAGAGCATTTCTCTTAACCATAGAAACTATTTTTAGCGGTTAATAGTATTAGCCCAGACTCGGGATGTGAACCGATCATGTATTGGGGGTAGACTGACCAGATGAGTTTATGACAATCCTGGATTTTGGTAAAAATCAGCCTTATAATCCTGGATTTCTGGACATTTTACTAATTTTAGCTTCATTATCCTGGACGCCTCCATAGACTTAATGTTTAAAATATTTGTAAAATTCTGGACAGTCCATCTAATTCCGGGACAATCCAGGCCATTTCTGGACATCTGGTCAGTCTAATTGGGGGTCAGTTTGCCTAAAGTTTATTTAAATTATATTATTTTATTTAACTATTCCTTAAAGTTGACTCCATTTGAACGTAAAATTACTAAAAGTGTGGTTATTGTGTTGATTGTCACAAATAGCACATCAATTGTTTATTAATTTAGTTACGTTTATTGCTATGACATTGAATTGTAATCTTAATTGAATTGCCCTTATTTTTAGCGCATCTCATCGCGAAGTCTGTGCTCTATTGAGACCACACTTGAAACCCGAAGGCATTCTCAGCGAACTGTCGGTGCGATTGACTGATGGAACACCTCTTTCATCGTTTAACTAATATTTATTGTCAACACTTGAGTCACGATATGCTCTCTAATTGTGAATAAAATATTTTATGAATGAAATACTATAATTGTTCAAATTATTTATTAATTATTGATGTTCAAATCAAGTTATTTAATTATTTGTATTCTCTATTCAATATTCTTAAGGCATTGAACATATGACAGAACAAACACTACATTCAATAAAGGGGTTTCAGATATAGAGCGTACAGTATATGTGGTGAGGAGTGTATTATATGCGCAAACATTGCATACCATGTGCTCAACACATGTGTTGTTTCATTCAATGTTTACATACAATTCAGTTATCGTTACTAAAGCATCAAATCTGTGGCAATGATAACAGCGAGTGATCAACGGGTGCTGACCGACGGCCTCACCAACAGTGGCCTCGAATGCCAGCAAATGTTGGCCGAAGTGAAGCTCAAAGACAAACATTTGCCGGCGATTGACAAATGGGTGGAAGAGTTCTCGTCGTTGGTGTCTCGGCTGCCGAGTGGACGGCCGCACGAACTCACGGATCAGTTGTGGTGCAAACGGGCGAAAGTGCCGCTCATTCAGGAACCGTTTGCAGTGGACGGACAGTTCCGGTTCGCACCGCCCAAACAGTGCCGTCTAATGGGCGCCTATCCCTTGGGAACCGCTCTCCGACCGCTTCCCACCATTGATATGGCCGTTGAGATGCCGACCGAGTGTTGGCAAAGACAAGACACACTCAATCACCGCTATTACCGGAAACGGGCGCTCTATTTGTGTCATATCTGCCAATCCATCCGCTCGTCGCCACTCGTCTCTCAGATGAAGTTCACGTACTTTAACGGCAATCATATGCGACCCGTTGTGCTCATCACTCCGAGCGGTTCACTCGCCAAACGGTTCCGACTCTCGCTCACAGCGTATCCCGAATGCGACCAAAAGGTGTTTCGTTGGATTCGCTTCACTCCCGAGAAGAATAACGTTCGCAGCAATTGGTCCCAAACGAGTGACGGCCAAGACTTGCCGACTCCTGTCTATAACGCCGGTATTCAACACGACTTGAATCTCGTCGCTAACTATGAGTTTGTGTCCGAAACCGTCAAACAGTGGCCGCATCTGAAGGACTGTTTGATTCTCATGAAGGTATGGCTCAAACAGAGAGCACTGAAGTCGGAGTTTGGCTTTTGTTTGTCTCTATTTGTTTGTCATCTCCTGAAGAGCCGTAAAATAAGTGCTAATTCTAGTTATTATCAAATATTTCGCAATACTTTGCTATCGATTTGTAAGTTTTAATTGATTTGATTTAATATGTATTTGTGACTCAATTTGTAAATATTGTTTGATTTAACCCTAACTTAAAGCCACCTCTAAGTGGGACTCAGAAGGCATTTCATTGACCGAAGACTTGTATCAACCGCTCGATTATCACTTAACTTACTTCCCGGTTGTTTTGATCGACATCACCGGTTATCACAACATCTGTTGGGACGTCACCATTGATTCGTACGACCGGTTGAGACACGAGTCGAAGTTAACCATCGATTTCTTGGATTCCAATCACTCGAATGGCTTTGAATCGACATTCTTGAGAGAAGTCACTTTTGAGACCAAATACGATATTCTCCTTAAGTCAGTATTTTTACTCATTTATCTATCTTTTGATTAATTGTTAATTTCTAAAGGATTTCCGTCCCATCGCTGCTGAAGTCACCAAAAGTATCTCAAATGTCAAATGACATAACAGATAATTGCGGTGATATTGTCACCGCATTTGTGGGCCATTTGGTACCACTTTGTCGACGAGCTGTTGGCCAACGTGTACTTCTATTACAACACAAGTCCAAGTTTTCCAACAATAAGGAGTGGGCATTAGATCAGTTGCCTCCCCATCCAAACGACGTCCCATTCCTCATGTTTGGTCTTATTGTGAATGAAGAATACGCTTATAATAACATAGAAAGAGGTCCGCCGGCGGACACTTCCGAAGCGACAGACTTTAAGGACTTTTGGGGCGAAAAGTCTGAATTGAGGCGATTTCAGGACAACTCTATTTGTGAAGCCGTTTATTGGGATTTTAAAACATTGTCTCAAAAGAGACAAATTGTGACCAAATCTCTTGAATTCATTTTGACAAACATTTTAGAGATCCCATCGGAATCTTTCACCACAACAGTATCACTATTGGATCCAATGGTGGAACTCTCGAACTTAAAGTTTGAGGACAAATCTGTGGTTTACGGTACGGCCGAAGAGTTTTCGATATCATTGTCTCATAAGTTCGATGCTTTGGCCAAAAAGTTGCGGTCCTTAGAAGAACTTCCGCTCACTATAACTAATGTCCACACAATTGATGCCGTATTTCGCGGCACAGATGTAAGTAATTTGAGTTTGTGTTGGAAGTGATGTCAAAAATATTTAATATTGTTCAATTACCAGGTATTCCCACCATTGGCTATGAATAGTGGAAAGTCATTCAATGTGACCAATAATTGCAATTCATTTGATCTATTGGTCGATCAAAGGGTACCCAAATATTTCAAACCATTGAAAATAGTGATCCAATTGGAAGGCAGTGGCAAATGGCCGGATGTGTTGGACGCCTTCCGCAGAGTAAAGGCTTCATTTCATATCGAGTTGAGTAAAAAGTTGTCGAAACAATTCGGATGCGTTTGTTATGCGAATACCGATTACGTCGATGTCTTTGACGACGGTTTTGTATTTCGCGTAATCATTGGTTCCCATAAAGAGATAGTTTTGTTGAGACAAATCACGACAAGCGATGGACTCGTCAAACGAATTGAGAGTCCAGTGGCCGACAATTTAGAGACAACGTATGAAGTGATGCCAAAAATTAATAGCGCTTTAAACGCGTTGAGTCGAAGGCATCTTTGTTTTGGTCTCAGCTGTCGATTAGCCAAACGATGGGTTTCATCACAGATGGTGTCCTATTATTTTGAAGACATGGCCATAGATTTAGTGGTCGCCTATATATTCTTGAATCCAAATCCATATACTGTTCCGAAGTAAGAGTTGTTTCAAATTAATTTTTCATCTCAATTCTAATCGATAAATCAGTTCTCCGATCACAGGATTTATAAGATTTTTATCCTTAATCTGTGACCACAATTGGAAAATATCACCACTTATTGTCGATCTGAACAATGATTTAGAGGAACAGACAGTGACTGATATCACAGCAAAGTTTATGAAATCTCGAGCCAAATACCCGCCGATGTTTATAACCAGCGGTTACGACAAAGAACTCTCAAAATGGACGTCGCGTTGGCCCGACTCTATCGTATTGAATCGATTGCAAGTGTTGGCCACCGCTGCCAAAGACACACTTGTGTC
>CAJPIZ010004672.1:0-10020 GCA_905368565.1 Medioppia subpectinata
TTAAAAAAATTATATGTTATGCGTCCCGAGATTCCATATCTGCAAAAAAAATTTGGTGTTGATAAGTATTGAAACACGTCCGTAATAAATTTTTAAGACCCGACAGACTTATTTTTCCCTTCTGTATGATAATTAAAATGTACCGAAAATTTGAAAAAATTTTATATTAAATATTATAATCAATGGGATAAGTAGGAGAGAGAGAGAGAGAGAGAGAGAGCTATTAGTGAAAGATGTGTTTTAGATAAAGTTGATTAAAATATCTCTTCACTAAACAGTTTAATGCTATTCACTAATAGTATTATAAGTTTATATAAAATGTACTGTACTTTACATTACAGTTTGAGTCAACCGGCATTCAAGCAGGCATTCAATGGCGAATTAAAGCACATATTTTAATGTAAATGCATATAAAAGTTATTCGCAAAATAAAACTTTTACTCCTGAATGGGAGTGCTTTTAATATGGAGTGTAACAGCTCTTCAGCTCTATATATATGCATATTCTTTATAAAGAATATTCTGTACAAAGAGTACTCTTTTCATTCAATTTGAGAGATCATTAACTCTTTGTGTTTATTAAATATTAGATAAAATATTGCTAAATATATAACAGTTATTGTATTATTAAAAGACTAAATAACATAATATAGTTCTGTACGTTATTATGAGTGAAAAAATATGCTGCGCTTTCACATACTGTATATAATGGTAATCCCATTGACTTTTGCAATGATTAATATAAATTATCTTAAACAATGTCTTTGTGTGTGTTTATTAAATGAGATGAATTACCAAATGGTGTTTATCAATAGGCTATAGAGTAGTGCTGTTTTGACACTCACCTGATTTGCGTTAAAGATGTTAGACCTGAGGGACCTGTGATTGAGAGGCTGTGTGGGCCGATAGTTGTCTCCGTGTCCATCACTTTTCAATGTGTGTCTCAATAGATAGAATTGATGTGAACTCATATAAATAGGTTTATTCAATACAATCCATTGGACCGTCTCATGACATGCCGGCTGAGTTAATGAGCCCTCATATGTGATGTAATGCTTGATTGTGGGCAACAACTCGACGATCGATAGAGCGCTCAGCCATTGGGAGTCACCTAATCATCAATTTTTTCGGACAATCATTACAATTAACAATCAATTATTCTCTCATTAGTTTTTTGATAGGGTTTTAGTCACTCTGTTATTATTGAACAATATTTTATTAATTAAAAAAGTTTTTCTATTTTTCAATTAGTTGTCGGATATATTTTTTTAGTTAATTATTTTTTAATAACTTATAGACAGAATTGATTAATGAAAGTAGAAATTTAATTTCAGTTATTATGGAATATTAGTTACTAAATAATGTGTAATTAAGTTTTGTTTTCAATTTAAAGGTAATAATTATTTTGTAAAACAAATCTAAATCTAATTTAAATACATATGGAGTACTATTTTTGGAAATTTTTATGTTAACAATAATTCAAAGTAAAAACTATGAAGTAAATAAAATTAATTTAATCTTATTGTAAATGCAAACAAACAAACGTATGATAAATACTGTTGACTGTATTTTATTGGCATTTCATTCATTGTTTTATATTTTGTCATTTTGTAACATAAAAAGCAAACTTAAAAGTCGTACGCAAAAAATTTAGTCAATCTTTTGTCAAAATAGTATTAAGTAAGAGAAAAAAGACGGAAAACAAAACTAAATAAAATAAGTTTAAACACTTTGTTAAACATTTTAATGCTTTAGATATTTTTTATTCCTACCCTCATAAGAGATAATTTAATTTAAATAAAACACTCCTTTACTCTAAGTCACTCTGTTATTATTGAACAATATTTTATTAATTAAAAAAGTTTTTCTATTTTTCAATTAGTTGTCGGATATATTTTTTTAGTTAATTATTTTTTAATAACTTATAGACAGAATTGATTAATGAGAGTAGAAATTTAATTTCAGTTATTATGGAATATTAGTTACTAAATAATGTATAATTAAGTTTTGTTTCCAATTTAAAACTAATAATTATTTTGTAAAACAAATCTAAATCTAATTTAAATACATATGGAGTACTATTTTTGAAAATTTTTATGTTAACAATATTTCAAAGTAAAAACTACGAAATAAATGAAATTAATTTAATCTTATTGTAAATGCAAACAAACAAACGTATGATAAATACTGTTGACTGCATTTATCGAAATTTCATTCATTGTTTTATATATTTTCATTTTGTAACTTAAAAAGCAAACCCAAAAGTCGTACGCAAAAAATTTAGTCAATCTTTTGTCAAAATAGTATTAAGTAAGAGAAGAAAGACGGAAAACAAAACTAAATAAAATAAGTTTAAACACTTTGTTAAACATTTTAATGCTTTAGATATTTTTTATTCCTACCCTCATAAGAGATAATTTAATTTAAATAAAACACTCCTTTACTCTCTCTCTCTCTCTCTCTCTCTCTCTCTCTCTCTCTCTCTCTCTCTCTCNACGAAACGGCAATCGTATTAAGAAGTGATGAATAACTTTTGTGTTCATAAGATTTATATATTATTTATTTGGAAAATAATAGCACCAAAAAAGTTTATTTTTCCGCTTCAGATATATCACGGTTTGAGTCGAAATGAATTGTGAATTGAATATAAAGAGTGAGACTCTGAATGAATGGGAGAGAGAGAGAGAGAGAGAGAGAGTCAGTAAATGCTACAACAGAACTGATGATATGATTGTTTCAGATTTCAATGAAAACACTGACTTTTGCTATGCATATAAATTTAAAATACAATACATAAGGTTGAGATACACTGTAACAAAGAGTATATTATTAGCGAATAACACAAATCTCACCCAAAAAACAATGCGCTGAACAGTAGACTATATTGTGGGACAACCAAGTGATTCACTAAAACAAATCTCTCGTTTTAGTTTATAAACAGCTAATTAGAAAACTTCTGAAACAAATAGAGTAACACTTAAAAGACATTATATGTGTTCAATATTTGATACCATAAATTTTGGTGATAAGGATTGTTACGGAATAGTGTTTTCCATTATATACTTGATATAATAAGCTAACAACTAATGTATATATAAAACATGGCCATTAATCTGGTAATTCACCAAACATTAAAATACAGGGTTGGGCATATATAGGAAGAGTTTTAAATTGAGCGCTATTTGAATACCATTAGAGATACTAATGTCAATCAAAGTTTATCTTGGTCACAAAAGTTCATAGTTTTTTAGCACATGTTTTTTATTTATTATAATGGCGTCTGCAAAAACTGTGTACACCACCAAACAGAGGATCGATATCATTGAGCTGTACATCGAGAATGGGAGATCGGCTGCGGCAACCTTGCGCAAATTCAAGGCAAAGTATGGGCAAAGTGTGACCTTAACTTTGACCACAATCACCAAGTCAGTTTTTGAAAGGAGGGCTTTTTTATCCCTCAATCCGTCGGTCCGTCGGTCTGTCAATAATTTATAATGAACTCAATTTATTAATATTATATATGAATTCGATGTAGAATTTAACGCTGAGTCTGAATTTGAAATTTAAAAAATTTCATCTCAAATATTTTTCGAGTTATTCGACTTAGAAGATTCGACCGACGGAGCGGTTTTTTGTCACTTTTTTACGGCATTTGATTGTGTGCGAAGGTGGTCACTTTGAGAACCTCATCCATTAGTTCCACTAAAACTATCATTATTTCTAAATAAAATAAAATTTACTTGAACAAAATATCTAAACTCTAAGTATTTTTAAAAAATTAATTAAAACTCTTTCTACTTATGCCCAACCCTGTATATAGAGTCCATAACTTTTCCCGGTATGGCTTGCAATACAACTAAATTATATGCTTATTACTAGTATATGCTGTAATACAAGAATATTTTGCATCATCTAATAAAGTATCAAATTGTGTAATAAATGTAAAATATACTTTAAAATTTACCCAAATATTTTCTTAAACAACAAAATATGATTAATATTTGGTTGCTTTTAACAAAAATTGAATGCAATTTTATTTCATTTCATTTATTGATGTGTTTTAGGAGACAAATGATGTAAAGACTGAAGAAATTGGTGAGAATTCCTATAAAAAGATCTCGTGCTCTATGGAGCGCTCCATGACTTATAAAGGTATGGCATTTCACTTGCGATTGACATCAATATATTACATCCCAATAACCCAAACCCCGAACCCATGACTAAATGGCCGTAAAATTACTTAGCAATCACTCAAATCACAGTTTTATATATTTATATCATATATCATTGAATGGAGTAAAGTTCCATAGAAGACAGCTAAATATAATATTAAAGTATTTTAACAATTTATTATAAAGAATAATTAAAAATTTATTTGATATTTTGTTTTTAATCAATAAAATATCAAATTCATCAGTTATACAAAAATAGCATTAATAAACATTTTAACATTTTTACAATAATTAAATACATATTAAAATCGTGTGTATCCACCCTCGGCTCTAACAACATCTGATAAGCGATTAGGCATTGATTTTAACAAATTTAGAAAAAACTCCTTATCTTTGTTGAGCTCTTTATGGGCGTCAACCAAAGCTTCCCATAATTCGCCAACACTGGTAATTACTGGGCGATGACTTGCAACCATTTTTTTAAGCTTTCCACCCACGTGCTCAACCGGATTCAAGTCAGGTGAGAGAGGGGGGTGGGGGAGCACAAAATCATCACAATCACCAATGGAATCATTAATCCATTGTTTGACAAACGATGAGTTATGAGCCGGGTGATTGTCATGAAGCAACAGACAATTTCCCTCTTCGAAATGTTCATCAATGTATGGAATGAGCTTTTCATCCAAATACTCAACGTACGATTCTTTGGTCAGTCTCTCCAATCGTTTGATTGGTCCAATTCCATGAAGTGAAAAGCTATTTAAAAATTATTATTAAAATTAAATAATATACTAAAATTTAAGTTTGTAAAATACCTGACAATGAATGTGAACGCTTTTCTCGTTGTCCAACCTTCAGTGGAGACAAATTCGGCCTCATATCTTGTGCCATCCATTCGCCAAACGAAAGCCCTCCCCGGGTCACCAGTCCTGATGTGAAACTCATCACAAAATATCACTCGTGCCCAATCATCAAATGTCCAATTTTTGAAAGAATTAGCATAACGCAAACGGCGATCCATATGCAAACTTTTGAGGTATTCTTTCTTAGCAGCCACTCGATGGCGGAGACCTATAATTTACAAATTTTAATTACTTTATATTAATAATACTTTTAATGCTAACCTCTTTCTCTGAGACGATTTTTGAGAGACTGAGTCGACAAATCTTTAAGATTTGGATTGTTTTTAATGGATGGATGGGCTCTCAATTCAACAATTGTTATCCATTGATTTGTGGTCACAACTTCTTCCAGAATGTCGTCATCGCTGGTGTTTGTGACACGTGATCCAATGGGACGACCAATATTGCTAACCGTTAGAAACGGGATATCATTGTCATCAATGTTTGCCCACCGATCGTGTTTTTTGTCAGAAATGCCTATATTTTTGAAAACTTATTAAATAATAATTAACCAATTATTTACTTACCACATCTGTGCATTAATCGATGTTTTGTGAAACCTTGAGCTCGTAATTTAATAAATTTCCGAAAATTTAGCTCATTTTCGGCCGATTTAGACTCCATTGTTGTCACAAATGTTGTCACAAATGTATTGAGTGGTTGTTGTGAACACATGTAAACAATAAAAGTGGTTTCACAATAAATTACGTTTCATATGTTTTATTTTTATTTAATTCCTATGAGATGTTATATAGGAAAATTAACTTTATAAACCGTCCCTCTACATTTATTAATGATTTATATTTGAAATGCTGATACATGTGTCGACTTATTTTTGATGCTATATTTAATGGTGAAGTCAGAAAATTTTTATATAATTTAGTTTTAGCTGGGTAGATTTTGCTTAATTGCTCAGTTAAAATCGCAGTTAGGTTATTAAAAAAATTATATGTTATGCGTCCCGAGATTCCATATCTGCAAAAAAAATTTGGTGTTGATAAGTATTGAAACACGTCCGTAATAAATTTTTAAGACCCGACAGACTTATTTTTCCCTTCTGTATATTAAGCAACGATTATATTAAACAATGAATACAAGCGACTCAAGGAATGGTAGAAATTCAGCACAACATCAGATATTTTTCTGCATTAAATCAAAATTTATTTTCCTCTCCCATTCATTCAGAGTCTCACTCTTTATATTCAATTCACAATTCATTTCGACTCAAACCGTGATATATCTGAAGCGGAAAAATAAACTTTTTTGGTGCTATTATTTTCCAAATAAATAATATATAAATCTTATGAACACAAAAGTTATTCATCACTTCTTAATACGATTGCCGTTTCGTTTGTAAATCAATGAAAGAATAAGGAGTTTATAGAAATATTTTGAGCTTTTCCTTCATTGCGAGCGCAATATTATTGTAAATATATATTAAAAATGAAAATGTTTTCTAAAACAACTTTCATATATAGACAGTTACTTATTGTATATTTGATATTATGTGCAAATAATAAAATTGTGCATTAAATTGAATTTTTAGTCATAAATAATAGCTAAAATTATTGCTCATTGAATGTGGAAATGTGTTGCATATCAGCTAAACTAAGCTTATGTACTATACTTGTGAAGAGTTGTGTATTTTATAAAAGCAAATATTTTCCTTCTCCACTGTATGTCTCATTACATTGCAGTCGATATACAGTTCCCATACATAACAGTGCCGTACATATAGTACTTAAATTCCTGTGAAGTGTGAATCAATTCTTGAATATTTGAAATGAACAGAATTCCGCTCATAATATACTCTATAATAACAGTATATTTTGCACTGACTTTATGGCTCTCCCAATGAGTTGTGCGAACCTCTCTATTCCTTATGATTGTTCGCTGCTCTCTATGTAATTGTTTTCTAACTCGAGAGAGAGAGAGAGAGAGAGAGAGAGAGAGAGAGAGTCAGTAAATGCTACAACAGAACTGATGATATGATTGTTTCAGATTTCAATGAAAACACTGACTTTTGCTATACATATAAATTTAAAATACAATACATAAGGTTGAGATATACTGTAACAAAGAGTATATTATTAGCGAATAACACAAATCTCACCCAAAAAAACAATGCGCTGAACAGTAGACTATATTGTGGGACAACCAAGTGATTCACTAAAACAAATCTCGTTTTAGTTTATAAACAGCTAATTAGAAAACTTCTGAAACAAATAGAGTAACACTTAAAAGACATTATATGTGTTCAATATTTGATACCATAAATTTTGGTGATAAGGACTGTTACGGAATAGTGTTTTCCATTATATTCTTGATATAATAAGCTAACAACTAATGTATATATAAAACATGGCCATTAATCTGGTAATTCACCAAACATTAAAATATATAGAGTCCATAACTTTTCCCGGTATGGCTTGCAATATAACTAAATTATATGCTTATTACTAGTATATGCTGCGATACAAGAATATTTTGCATCATCTAATAAAGTATCAAATTGTGTAATAAATGTAAAATATACTTTAAAATTTGCCCAAATACTTTCGTAACACAACAAAATATGATTAATATTTGGTTGCTTTTAACAGAAATTGAATGCAATTTCATGTATTGATGTGTTTTAGGAGACAAATGATGTAAAGGCTGAAGAAATTGGTGAGAATTCCTATAAGAAGATCTCGTGCTCTATGGAGCGCTCCATGACTTATAAAGGTATGGCATTTCACTCGCGATTGACATCAATATATTACATCCCAATAACCCAAACCCCGAACCCATGACTAAATGGCCGTAAAATTACTTAGCAATCACTCAAATCACAGTTTTATATATTTATATCATATATCATTGAATGGCTGCAGTTTACAATTCAAGTGTCCCTTTTATTATATTGACAATCCTCTGGTCATCCCTGATATTAATATAACAGTGAATTGGATTGCAGTATAAATATCGGGAAATATAGGATCAATGGGAATACAGTAGACAATTGTCTGCACAAAAGCAGTGTATGTATTGTTTGGCAATTGTCCGGCAAATGTTAGTCAAGCTGTTGAACCCATTGATCCGTTTGGATATACAGAAGATATGTTACCATTTATTGACACAATCAAACATTTGAGAGGCAACCCATCCAACAGTTCTCCGCTATTATTACGGAAAAACAAAAGTCTTACCGAAAAAGAGTCCAAAAACTTATTTCATAACTTATTTCTTTTATATAATATAATGAAAAGTTTTTAGTTAGCGATTATATCTCACAAAATGAAGTGCTAATAATAGTAATAAACATAATAAAAACACATAAAATTTAATCTTTCAATTGTCTGAACACATAAGTTATAAAATATGAAATATAATTATATAAAGTCTACCATAAGTTATACGTTATATAAATAGTATATTCCAATAGCTGTTCATATCTGGCATACGATGTGATGAATTATTTCCTCCCAATAGTGCATTAAAACATGATTTTTCTTGTTTTTAGACTTTTAAAGCAAAGCAACACAAAAAAACGCTGACATAAGACATACATTCAGTTGAATGGAAACGAAAAGTTTTTTTTATTTATAAAGAATTTCCTATAAAATATTGACAATAGATTTTGTGTTGTGAGAAATGATACCTTTACCCGCATATGAGTGCATGAGTCGGGGGTTTGGCCCACAATTATAATTACATTTAATATCATGATATTTCTAAAAGTATTTAACGTATTAATATTTAATTGTTAAACAAAATGTGTGTGTATTTTACTCATTCATATAATTTGTTTTGTATTTTACAGCAAATATTAGGGTGAATGAAGAGGTCTAACGCGAGGGCACATTGAAAACAGACAAATAAAACAAAAAGCAAAGCAATTTTTCGCAGCAAATATATGTGTTTCAATGGATAGCATATAAATGTATTGTTCGCTTCAATTCGCAAACAATTTTCGGGACCATTTGCTTAAGTCTTCTGAAATACAAATCACTTTTTTGATCCATTCTTCAAAACTCTGCAAAAATCTCACAGCATTTAACTCAATGTAAAAATATGTTATTATACCACATATTCTGTTCATATCATTCCCAGAATATTATGGACTATTCGGACAATTTGTATAATAATTTTGGTAGTTTTGCATAAATTATTTTTTATTATAAGTAATAATTTCAACTATCATTTGGACAATACGTATGACAAGTATTTATGTGTCTTTGATGATTATGGACTATTCGGACAATTTGTATAATAATTTTGGTAGTTTTGCATAAATTATTTTTTATTATAAGTAATAATTTCAACTATCATTTGGACAATACGTATGACAAGTATTTATGTGTCTTTGATGACCGATAAAGATATATTTCATGTGATATCTATATTGAGGGTAAGCAACAAAATTATATTTTATTTACATTATTAATTGTATAAATTATTTGCAAATATAATAGAAATTTTGAAAACAATTATACTATTTATATATTTATATAATATATTTCTAATACAGAATTAAGTATGTAATTATTTGTAATTACAATGGTAAAATTAATTTGCGTATGTAACTGCACTCACTTCCCAGGGCATCGTATAGTTGTCTCGAAAATTTATTTTTATTTTCGTTTACTTAATACCACTTATAAGTTATGAATAGTTTTAATGTGTTTTATGTTTCCAATAGAAATTCAAGAGATTAGGAGAGATAGTAATCTAAAGCCAATAAACATCTATTTGTATTCAAAATGTTTTATATGTGTTGTATAAATGACATGAGAGTTAATGTTATACTTTAGTTGAATTTTATTTATTAATACAATTATTTTTATTTTAAGACTTACAGAGAAGAGAGAGAGAGAGAGAGAGAGAGAGAGAGAGAGAGAGAACTATAGTTTTAAGCGATACATTCATTCACTACAAACTCCTTCTCTCTCTCAGCTATTTTTG
>CAJPIZ010004674.1:0-10018 GCA_905368565.1 Medioppia subpectinata
ACCAGCACTCCATCGGCGGTCAGCGACGAGTTCAACAGATCCGAGTCGTACTCTTCGGGCAGAGCGTATCGGCGGCTGAACTGACGGCTGACCCAACCCTGTTTGTCCTCAACCTCTTCGTGCTTACCGGTGACCACAATGTTGTTGTCCGCGTACTTCACCTCAACCTCCCAGGGCTTGAAGTGAGAGACGTCTAACTTAACACGGAATCGAGTCTTGTCTTCCAGCACCTGATTCTTGGACTGATCGTCACTTCTTCGGGCCAACTCTGACCGCCGATTGCGAGACGTCAGGGAATTGTCCTGAAAATCCTGCCAATCGTCCCAATCGTGAACAAAGCGCTCTCTCATCACTTTGTCGGGCCAGACGTCCCAATAGTGTCGGGTGTGTCGCGGAGATGACAGAGGCATTGCAAACGGGCTATACTTTTCTCTCAACCAACTTTTGAAACAAAAAACTTTTTTCCTAAGCACTGAACAGTTGTGTGTCTGCACTGTATGTCTGAATAGAACCGGTATTTATAACGTCGACGACAAACAACAACCGTTGCCTTCAAAATCTCATACATAATCCCACGGATTGTATCCCATATTAGGTGTTGACGACTACGCAAGGAATCAATTATACCATCAATTATATGATAGTTATTCATGTGATTCATTCCGAATATTCGAGATATTCGGCGAATAACTAACAAAAAACTTTTGAAGACAAATATTTGACTAATTTTGGCTTAAAATCGTGTTTCAAATAATTAATTGAGATTTGCTTTATTCCCTCCCAAGAGATAAAACTTGTTTTGCTTTCAAACCACAGAATAAGTTATTCATTAATCTTTTCATTTGATTATTGCCTACACTTTAAATAGTATTTTTACGAAATAAAAACTTATTACAAAGTATTCATTAAATAATTTATTAGATAACAGACAGACATCTTATATCAATTGAATCCAAGTTTGCGCAACACTTCTTCAATGACTTAATCGTTGTCTCATTAATGGATATGTTATTAAAAAATGAATAGATTTTAATGTTTTCCACATTTTGACAATTATTTAGCATTAACTGCAATGAATTCGCATTGTTTTCAATACTTATTCTGAAAGGAAACAACAAAACATACATTTCGTATATAAATAACAAATTAATACTTAAATAAACAATATTTCAAAATATAAATACATTTTTGTCGTTTCAAACGTCGAGATGTCAAACAGATAGACGTTTTGTAGATTTATATGATTGTTATAATTGCCGATCGATTCAGTGATTGATGGGAAGGCTGTCTCCAAACACCGAGTGATCCAACAAATAGTCCGTAAATTTGCAAATAAATGCAAAATATTTCTATCAATAAAATGGTCACAGTTTGGGATTATAAGACATTGATTCCGGTGAACGATATTTAGGCCACTTTCGCGCAGACACTGTCTGATTGGGAAATATGTTTCATCGCTAATAATAAGTACTTCTTGTCTCTCAAACGATTGCTTAACAATAAGTTTCCATTTCTTACAAACTAATTGCAAATCCAATCTCTCGTTGACATCGAGTTTATTCACAATCAATAAGAGCACAGAATCGCTAATTCTGTCGTTGAAACGCTTTCTTACTCTAAAAAGTGACAGAATTCTCACTTTTTTGGTCAACTCTTTAAAGAATTTCATGTTTACTAGAATTCAATAATGAAAATTAAATCAGAAAAAAAATCAAAACAGTTGTTTGCAAATCAATATTAATGCCAAAAACATATGACTAATATTTAAATATTTAATTATCCGTTTAATCAGCGCTTAGAAACTGATTGCCAACATATAAATAACTAGTGTTTATTTCCAATCCAATCGTTGGCTTGTTTTTTGCAGCTATTTTTATATTCAATGCATTTGTCAAGTAATTAATTAAATAGACATTCAGTGATAGGTTACCCCAGTTATCACTGGGTATTTGTTTTTATTCATTGATCACTCATTTTCCGTGTATTTCCGATTTGATTGCAAACATTTCGCTGAAACTATACTTTGTATCTATAATAACATATGATATGATAACATAGATATGGTATTTATAATTAAAATATTAATTCATATGTTTGTTAGAAATTTTGATCTAAAATATAAACATTTCATTTGATTTTAAAACAAATTCCTATGAAATTTTAAATTTGTTAATAATTTTAAATAAATACTGCATTAAAATGTGTTGCAAATAAAATATGCAGAAATGTTTGATAAACGTGTAGCAAATGTGCCTTAAATGTGATTTTATTTTTCAACAACAACATCAAAATATAGATCAATATAACTCAATACACGAATATTTTAGAAATATTCATATAAACAGTGTCTATGTTTTGATGGGATTTAGCAATACATTTGGTTTACTAAATAGCTTAGAGATTCTTTGGCACCAGAATTACCAAAAATAACACAAATTGTGAGCCTATTATTTGAGAGCCCAGTTATGTCATACGCTTATACAGTATTGGCTCTGATATGCCTCTCAATCAATAGCTAAATCCCCAAAATAGAGGTTTTTCTATGAAAACAACCTTTTTATTATTGCCTCATATTTAGTGTCGATTGAATTCTTGCGACACTAATAGGGATTAGAGAGTAATAACATTATTCTTGTACTGTATTCTCGCCGATCCGTCGATGAAAAGCCTCTTAAATGTGAATCTAAAGGAGATGTCGGTCTCGTATTTGTAATCCCTTTTAGAATGAGTTCAAGTGTACATTTTTGCTTCACATTCAAGTCAATACTTGCTCTCTCTCTCTCGCAGTCAATGCCACACAAATGGCGTTCACTTTTGTGTTGACATTTTGTGCCAACTTTTGACTCATTCAGAGATTTTGTTTATATTTTTCGGTCCATTAATTGTGGCATTAATTATCTCTCTCTCTCTATGTACTGTATCTGATGTAAGTAATCGGATTCGTCCTATTCTTTGCCGTGGATTAGCCAAACGATATGATCCCAAAAATTGTGTTTTTTATATTGAATGTGACATTAATTAAAGGAATCAAAGCTTATTTTATACATGAGTTTTATGTGCAGAATATTCTACACAACTGAGTCTTAAATGAAATACAAGTTTAAGTTTTTTGAATTTTTTATTTTTCCAAATTTAATAATCTTTTTGTTGTTTTTATTTATCGACAAATCGTTTACAAATATATCGAAATGAGAAGAAAAATACAATTATAATAATAATTTAATTCAATTAATAAATAATATATAAATCATTCTATAAATTAATCAAAAATTCATTTAATATAGTATTTATCATTAGAAAAATGTATAATCAATACAATAAAAAAGTCTAACCAATGAATGTGTCATTTATTCCCAAATTTGTTGATATCTTATGGTTTTTGTACCGAAAAAACAATGATTTCTTAGTATTTGACAAAATATAGAAAAAGGAAATATTGATTAAAGACATGATTATTATTATTAATTATTATTATTGAAACGAAATCAATGACTCAAATGATTGTCAATTAAATCTTTGCTTGGATTATAAACTCATATAATATTTACCATTTGATTAAAGAATTGACAATTAATTAGGTTTTTATCAGTTGTATTGGTTTTTGTGACAATTATTTGGGTTTAGGTTTTAATTATTTGTTTAATCCAATTGATCATTGGATCCAATATATAATCATTAAGTTTAAGACAATTTATTATGTGTTTGTATACATTGTTGACATTATCTTAATTAAAATTTTTTTATATTTCTTGTTTTTTATCAGAGCCTTCATTTGTGACGTAAAATTTAATTCAATTTAATATGCATTTTAGATGTGAATTATATGGAAATCCAAACGCATATTAATTGATACAAAAAATTACAATCAAATTGTGTGTTGAAAAGTGTTGTCAATTTTAGACACAAATGCATTTTCAAATTCAATTGATCCTAAATTTGATTATTTTATGAATCTTTATAACACTATTTGTGTATTCAATTCACAACACAATTTCATTATTAAGTGAAGTGTTAAGTAAATTGATTGACATTTGTTACCATTATTTATAAAGTCCGGTGTGTTAGAGAATGTTATTCATTTATCATTATTAAACACAACTAAAATTTATGTAATTATAATTAAGTATCGTTTTGATTTATAGGCAAATTTAATTGATTATTAAACTACGGAAGTTATGAACACCATTGTATTCATTACACAATTTTTATTTTATTTCCAATTCAATCAGTGGTCTTATATATTAATCAATAATATATTTTACAGTTAAAAAACAACATTTAATTTTATCTATGATATAAACAATTCAATTCATTTATTTTGTGGTATTCTTTACGAAATAATTAATTAGTGATTTGATTAATACGTGAAACCGATTGTATAATTTGATTACTCTATGAGATATACAGTTATTATTATATATAAAACAAAGCACTGATTGATTCAGAATTTGATTCTCTCTATACATGTATGTTATGAACAAAATATAATACAGAATATCATTGAAATTAATGATTGAAGTGTTTGTTTGTTTGTGTGGAGGACTTATATGATTGAAAGGCCCGGAATATATAATTGTCATTATTATTATGTGTGTTGTTTTGTCACATGCATTGAAAATATCCTTATTATTAACTAATAATTATTCTTTCCATAAAAATGAGTAGTTTTTAGGACATTAATTGTATTGACAGACAGAAAAACATTAAATACTGTATCTTTTTTTAGTTATCATATATGATATACAATAATACATACATTATTCAAATTTGTGGATCGATTTCAATCAATTCCCTCCTTCTTGTTAACAAATCATACATTTATATAACACTAACAAAGAACTCATTTTCATATAATAGTAATAATAATAATGATTGTAATATCATTACATATATAACTGTATATTCTGTACATTACATAATAATTATTCATTAAACCATACCTTCAAAAATCGATGTTTTTGTCTTTTTTGTGGGAAAGATTTGCGTTAATTTTGCGAAACATTTTATTATCACTTGATTTATGTCTATCGATTGGATTTATCACTATTTTAAATAAAAACGTTGTCAAAATAATAACTCATAACGAAAACCCAATACTTATATATCATAGGTTTGTAAATTTAGTATTCTTATTACTCTAAGGGATTTCTTATAAGAGTACAGAATACTCGTGTACAGCATACTCTATCAAGTAAGGACTGGTGTGTGAGTGTATGTGTTGGTGATGTCTAGTTTCCTCTTGGTTTCAGACGTACCACTCTTTCAAGTCTTTCTTTTTGTTGGACATATTGAGGAGTGGTTTGTGGTGATCAGTGGGCGAAGTGCGAGACATACCGCCCACCAAATGGGTCTGCGGTAAGCCTGAGGCCATCAGCGACGGCGACGCCGACACTACGGGCGCGAACTGATAGCTTTTAGTTTCGTCTATTTTATATGTGGTGTCCGTTCGGTACCGGACTTTGAAGAACAACACTATTGGCGCTATAATCACAACAACTATCAAACCGATAGCAATAACACCGATGATCATTACTGTCCGATCACTGGTGCTCTTTTGCACCGGCGTTGACGGCTACACATTTGACGGTATCGTTGGAGTCGAGTCGAGCCAAAGTGTCCCTCAATATGGGAGAAGGCATTCGGGTTCTGCACATCGGCCACAGTCTCAACGACGACTTGTGGCACACTTTGCGTATTGAACGTCGCGGACCATCCATTGAGGTGAAGCTCGACAAACAGGTCCAGATGGCCGAACTCACCGGTCAGTTGATTACTCTACATATCGCTTCCATCCATATCGGCGCCCATTCACTCACTGATCACAAGACACATCACAACTCCGGTAAACATTACGTTTTCATTTTCTTTTCAATATATGGTTTCACATCATTTCATACAATCAAAGCTCTCTGTAATTAACTAAAGTTTATTACAACTCACAATTCATTTCTTTATAAATAACTAAATACATATTTTATTTTATTTATTATATTCTATTAAATTTTGGTTCAATTTATTTTATTTTTGGTTGTTTTGTTGAAGTGAGGGAAACAGAGGTACAGAATATAAATCTAATAATTGATAAAAATATCTGATAATTATAGATTGTTTTTGTTTCAATCAATATTTCAAACCTGATTATTACCGGAATATTACAAGAATATTGATTTTGACTATTAATACAATATACAAGTGTAGTATAAATTATAAAGTATACACTATAGCATATTATCCCTAGTGTGACCAGGTGGGAAAATCATAATAGTGTACAAAAGCTAAAAATATTTGTCAAAATAGTGTTATCAATGATTTGTAAATAGTTTTTTGGTATAGTTGTGACATTTTATTGATAAGTAATTGCAATCGTGCCATGTTTTCAATAGAAATAAGATATTAATTTTAGAAAAATATTATTTATTTTCGCATGAAATGGTTTATCGCAATATTTGGTTATTATTCGGTCTCAAAATGTTTTAAATTATTGATTATTGATTGCATAATAGTTAATATTATTAGTAATTATCAATTTTTAAAAATTGGTTTAACCATGTGTTGGAGTTGTTTCAGGTTTTAACAAAATAAACCCCTATATAAGTCTTATCAAAGGTCCAATGTATTCATTTTATAATAATTTATAGATCAATATATTATTCAAACAGATTTATCATATTTAATTGAATTCAACATTAAATTTTAATCAAAAATATGTAATTTAAAAAATTTTTCCTATTATTTGCAAACATTTCTCGCTGTCTGTCATTGAGTTGGAGTTTAAATACACATAAGAATATATTTTATGTTTAGATAAATATTTGTTTAATTTTTTTCGTTGTAATAATTTTGTTAAACAAATATCTTCGCATAAATATATGGATATATACTTTAATATTAATAATTTTAGGCCATAATAAATATATCGATCGATTTACGAGATTTTTAACTCTCGAAAAATACTACACATAATAATAAAAATATTTTCATTTTGTGCTTATATTTGCATTTTTCAAGTATTTTATTATTTGGGCTAAAAGTATTCAAACAACAAAATACATATATAAGTTTGGATATAATTTATTGATTAGATTTTTAAAAAAAGAAAATACATTATATAATACATGGTATGAAAAGTAGATTGAAAATAAAGTAGTGTCGAGAAAAATACATATATCAGGCATAAGAAAAAAGCATTGAAAACATTGAAAACCAATTTCTAGAGTGCATATAATGTATAAGTAAGAGAAAAACCAGTGCACACACAATGTCTACACAATATGTGTATACCGTATATACACTGTATAATAGAGTCTCACGGAAAAGGCATTTCGGCTATAATTTTGAGACACAGAAAACTGATTAGTTTTTTATTGTTTGAAATATTGATTTTCAATTGTTTCGATTCATTACTCGCAAACACACAGACAGAGCCGCACTCACACACACTCACACACACGCACCGCAGGGATAGGGCTCCCAAAAAACTCATTGACCCTTTTATTCCCTATGGATAGTGAAATAATACGCTACAGAATCCATAAATTGTGCGATTCTGTACGCAAAGTATACAATGAAATTCCTATACAAGAATTGTATTGTTGTTCGTATTTTTGTTTCTTTTCTCATACTTTTATTACTCTCTATTCATTTGGTGTAATGAATACTCAGGACATCATTACTCGACGAAAGATGTGCCAAACTTTGTGGGACTGATGCAGAACTTTGTGATGAATGGCAATCCATACTTCGAGATGGCCAGAGACGGCCAGATCAGCAACTTTAACGTGACGGCCAAAGTGGGCAAAAAGGAGAGAGTGGTTCACCATCCCGTCACCTTCAAGTCCCGGCACACGTTCATCGGCTTATCCCAACTCAAGGCCTACTCCACAATGAATCTGTACCTCCAGTTCAAGACACTAGAGTCGGACGGAATACTGCTGTACAACGCCGGCAAAAATCAAGACTTTATGGCCATTGAGTTAGAGTCGGGACACTTGAACTATATCTTCAATTTGGGTGACGGCGCCCGCAAAGTGCGCTCAAACACCCGAACAACGCTTAACGACAACCGATGGCACGCCATCACAATCGGGAGGCCATCGCTGCGTCAGCACACGCTTATGGTGGACGACATGTTGGCCACAGTGTCGAGTACGGGCGCCAACGTGCACCTCGACCTCGAGGGTCTGTTGTATTTGGGTGGCGTTCGGCCCGATTTGTACGACTCTTTGCCCAAATTGATTCAATCGCGACACGGCTTTGAGGGCTGTATCGCGTCGTTGGATCTGAACGGCGAGACCATCGACCCGAGCGGCGCCGACGTACTCATACCGAGCACTTTGGTAGCGCCGGGTTGTGCGGGTCCGGTCACAAAGTGCAGTAACACTGCCTGTGCTAACAGAGGTATATGTGTACAAATGTGGAATAGTTATGCCTGTGATTGTGATATGACCTCCTATTCCGGGCCGACGTGCGCTGATGGTAATGGTAAATACTAAATATTATATCTAGGTGTTAGATCCCTGTCCACCCCTTGTGTGAACGCCCGTTGCTTTTCATTGCTTTTTGTTTGCGAAGATTACGTGAAAACATATATTCTTTGAGAAACTTATTATTATTCTTGTCGTAAAGAATATCCTTATAAATGACTTTCGGATTGATTTCTGTGTGTGTTTTCATGTATTCACTGAAGCGATGAATTGCGAAACGTATGACAAAAAAGTCTCTAACAATTGGTTTTGTTTTATTCTTTGTTGTATTTAACGCTTGAATGGCATGAATAGAGAGCACTGCCTATCAGTTCGGGGCGAACAGCGGTCTCATAACATTCAACTTTCCGGCGGACAAACGGCCGGACACTAAGAACGACTTACTGGCGCTCGGATTCCTGACCACCGATGAGAACGCAGTACTCGTGCGCATAGAGAGCGGCACTTCCAACGACTACATGGAACTCGAACTCGTCGACGGAAATGTCCTAATGGTCTACAATCTCGGCACCGAAGACCTCGACATCGGAGAGTTGTCCTTCAGAGTGAACGACGATAAGTACCATATCGTGCGCTTCACTCGTTCCGGTCAGAACTCGACCATTCAAGTGGACAATCATAACATTATGAGCAAAGCTCCGGCCGGCAGACAGTTAACGATATTTAACAGCCACTCGAAGGTACAGATCGGCGGTAAGAAGAATACGGTGAGGGACGCCATTGAGAAGCCTTTCCACGGCATTGTCGCCGGATTCGTGTTCAACGGTCACCGCATCCTCGATATGGCCGTCGAAGACGACTCGCGCATTACCGTCGAGGGAGACGTCAAACTATTGATGTCTATAAGCAATGAGAACAAGAATAAAAACGGCGGACAACAGACCGGTTCAGCCGATATCTACGAAAATAGCACTCGTATGGAGAGTAGCGGTGATCCTCAGATGCAGCAGGTATTGTATTGACTACAATTAGACATGTTTTTCAATTGAACTAATGTTATGATTATCAACAGCCAAAGGGTTCGCCGGTCTATGACACGGATGACCTCATCTATTCGGGCGCCGGAAGCGGTTGTTTCGATGCCGACGACGAGGTTTGACATTCATTTATTGAGTGATTTTAATTCACAATTTATGCCAATATTTATGCCATTAATAGGACGACTGCAGTAAAGTCGAGGGTTCGGGCGATGATCTGATAACTCCGGTCTACACTTCTAGCCCGAGATCGGCGACAGCTGTTCCTCCTTATGCTCTGCCGTCAACCGACACATCCGTTGTGTCCCATAAGTGTGACGACGACGAGGACTGTATTGACGGTTCGGGTTCCGGAGAGCAGACCGTCCATCACGTGACCGCCGGCTCAACCAATAATGTTTACGGTGGCGGACAGTCGGGCGTTCATCACCTCCAGTATACAACGACAAGAGCGCCGTACGAGCCTCCGTGGGTGGGCTCGTGGACATTGCCTCCCCTCACGTCAGCCCCGGTGCCGACCGATCATTCATTTGATAGATACTATCCACCGATCGATGA
>CAJPIZ010004676.1:0-10015 GCA_905368565.1 Medioppia subpectinata
TTCAATTGACGCAATTATTAATATATTATTTCTCATACGAGACCACAACTGATGTGCGCTTCGAGACCGAGACTATCATATCATTGCCGGCAATCACTCTTTGTATGGATAAACACCTGTATATACGACCAGAACTGTTGCCATCATTTAAGGGCAAAACATTATCTGATGAGAAATTAATTAATTATATCAACAATATGTCAATTAATAAGCAATTTTGGGCACTGAAAGCACCGGAGGGTATATTTGGAAGATGCGAAGTCCGGACGCCATTGTCTATGCAAAGGACCACACGTTTTATTAATTGCTCGGACATAACACCCATAAGACAGTCCATCAGCGCTGAGGCCTATTGTATAACACTTTTCCCGCAAACAGACGGTCAAACACCGGACGAGAGGCTACGAGTGGATAATACGCCGGGCAAAGGACCGCGTTTATTTACAATTAGCAACATGGTAGTTGGCGATGGTTTTACGCTGCATATACACCCGAGAGACCGCATGGTGAAACAAATATTGCAGTGGGGTTTTATGCACGTCATCTCAAATAACAGGTTAACGCTAGAGTACCAGAAAACAGTGGCAGAGCTCCTGCCGGCGCCGTATAGACCGGGATGTGTTGACTACAAAGCCCGCGGTCTGAGCTCGGGATACGAGTGTCGAGCGAACTGTCTGTTGGCCCGATTCGTGGCGTTAAACATTTCACTGCCTGACAATTATCTCGTTTATGACCGCAAACTTAGGCAACGTTTTGGCGACAAATCAATTGAACCATTGGTCAGTTGTATGGATTTTTGCGGTGAACATCCGGATTGTTACCAGGAGCATTATCAATTTGTACAGAAAGAGAGTACTGATCCATGGTCAGGCAACGGGTCAGGTAATTTGACCAACGTGGTCAGATTCCTGAAGCCCACTCGACCGGCGCTCACATACAGACAAATACCTAAACTATATTTTGTTGAGTTTCTCTGTCTGTTTAGCAGTATATTCAGTCTATGGTTCGGCTTTTCATTGTTATTTGTTTCTGATTTATGCATTACATCTGCGATCAATATTTTAAAAAATATTTACTATAAACATAACAATAATTTTATAATTGTTAATAATTCAAACACTAAACGAACTATAATTATACAACGTTGGAGACTTGCCACCATGCACAATTTGCAGTTAAATTCAAACCGATAATATTTTTATTGATTAACATTTTAAGCGAGAAAAATATGACAAGGATTGCATTATATACAAAGTATTTTAATATAAATTTAATGAAAATATTTATATTAAATTATATTTAACTAAAATTAATGTGTTTATTTAAAAATTGTTTGGTATTTATTTTTAGAGGATATGTAGTGTTATATAACTTAAGGTACGAGTCCTATAAGTCTCTCAAAACACTAGTTTTTCACACGTTGAAAATTAACCCTCAAACACAACACTCATATTTTTACATATTACAATTTGTACTGACAAAAATTTGTGAGTGGGAACAAAAATCCCCAAGACCGCACGCTTTGAGTTATCAAAAATTTATATTAAAATAATGATAATTCTCTTAAAGATCATTCCAAAAATATACAATATACCCTCGTAACGTTTGCAGCGCCCTCGTGACAGCCATTTCAAGTCAACAGAATTTTAACTAATATTGTTGATTTGTGACCAAATTATCAGGCCAAATAGGTTATGAAGTATATCAAATTAACGCATTTGATGAGTTTTAATAGATGATCACAATGAAGTTGTAATTATTATATTTTTACAGAAATATAATTTTAAAAATAATTAATGGATATCATGAGACGTTATATTTTTGTTTTCAAAATATACGTATTTTAAATATGATTATTTTTAACAAAAATTTATTATAAAAATTGGAATGTCAGCTTAAATCTGTGGCTATACTTTAACATAAGCCATTTATAATTTAATCATTAAATTATTTATGTTTACATAATTACTATTTAAAGTTTTTACAATGTGTCTTCTAACATTTCTAACATTACTATTATTAATGTTATTACTTTCCAATGTAGCCGATTCTAATACTGGTAAAGCGACCCATTGTCCGGACAATATTAATCCGTGTAATTGTAATCTTGATGGCTTGAGTCAAGTTCAAATTGAGTGTGGTAGTCAATTTTTTGAGAACTTGACAAAATTGACCAAGTACATAAGCAAGGCATTACCGAAAAATCAAAAGCATATCTCCTTCATCAACTTAAGGAACACTGACATCGTTGAAAGAAGTGCTAACTCTATGGGAGAATTACAAGTAGATCATATTGCAACATGAATGCCGATTAGTTGGTCATTCGCTGTGATCGTCAACTCCCGGCGTCAGTCGAGTGCGTTAGAGCGGGCGCTACCTGTTTCTCACCTCTGATGCGCTGTCATCCGTCTACTGAGCCTTAGGTCTTTAGCTCAGGTCTCTAGGTCTGTACCCACTCTGTGACCGCTGTGTCCGGTTGACTGTCACAGGTTGCTGTCGTTATTAGTTATTATTATTATTTAAAAGAGGTTAGCATTAAATACACGGTTTAAAAAGTAAAAGTATTTAATATAAAAAACACAAAAGTGTATAAGTATTACATCTTATAAGGTAAGGCTTTTGAAGGGTGTGTTGTAACCTCTCTTACGTACATTAAGAGAGTTAAGCGACAAAAAGCCCCGAGAGTTGGGAAATACAGCCTATTTAAAGGCAAAATAGGAGTGGGAGTTGAATAACATTCCTGAGGGCTAAGAGCTGACCAACCTTAGAGTCGTTGTGTAACAAACATGCAGTTAAGACTAGGAATAACTAACATACAAGTAAGCATAAGTATAGTAACAATGCAGTACATACTGCAATATGATTATCATGTTTAATAAACATCTAGTCAAAATTAATTAAGACGCCTTCGCTGGTCAATGTTTAAAATCATTACAACTCTTTAATTTACCAAAAATAAATGTTTCTGTTAAAAATACCGATTTATTTGGCCTTATCCGAGCCCAGCGTTTAATCGAATACATTTACTTAATAAATTGTAATCTTCATACAATACCTGAGAATGCATTTGGTGAGCTAGAACATTTAAGTAATATTATAATCGATGATGCGCAACTAAAACCAATCAGACCAGGAGCGTTTAAATCACTCCACAACCTTGCTAACAGTACCATATACGATTCAAGAATTACTAGTATTGGTGATAAAGTGTTGGCCTTTAGTCCAAAAGCAAAAAATGTTGCTATACGATTATACGGAACTAAAACTAACCTGCTGTTATAAGAAAATGCCCTAGCCCACTTGGGGACTACAGTCAAATTGGTTTTAAATAATGGACACGGTGGATTAGGACCTTGGACATATCTGGATAAATCTAGCATGGAGAAATTCTTTACGTCAAACAAAGATAATGTAATACAGATTTTTGGCTCAAAGTTTGATTGCAGTGATACTCGTAATGCTTGGCTCAAATTGAATAAACAAATTGCCAAGCGCATTTATGCAGCCAGTAGTTATAATACAAGTATATGGGATTTTAATTGGCATCATATTAATTGTTTAATGTAATAATTACTTTAATTTATAATTTTCAAATAAATAATTATTATCTCTATTATAATAAACAGAATATTTATTATGAAAATTGTTAAATAAAAATTTGGTCTGTCAAATGTGTTTAATATTATTACCTAAATTTCTTTTAATATTTTAAAGAGTATTTTATAATAAATATAATATATATTATTAATACTAATATAAAATCTTACACACAAACCAAAAAAACATTTTTAATTAAAACTGTAATATAAAATAATTACAATAAATATATAATCGTTAATTTATAAAAAAAAATTAAAATATAGGATTTACATAGTTCAAGGAACTCTTATAATAATTAAACAATTAAATTTTATTCTACAACAAACCATTAATTAAAATAATATATTGATAATAATCATAGATATTAAGCTATAATTGGCAGCTGTCAAGCACTGTTCATGTAAAATTACTTTTGCCTCCCGATAAAAATGACTGCCCCGGGAGTCAAACAAGTGTCTGACATCTGTTTTGACCACTCGTTTTGTTTCATAGTTTTATTCTTTTAAAAACTACAATTTTTACCACTTTAATTAGTAGTCCCAATTTAATCAAATATAAGATTTGATTATAAATAATTACTAAAAATAATAACATCAAATCAATTACAGTCTGCATAAATTAAACAAAATATTTTAATACAATATAATGAATAAGTCGGACCAAACCATCTTATAAACTACATTGTTTATTAATATTCAGAATTGTGTTTAAAAATTATTATGGTTAACAATCAAATAAAATGAATGAAATCTATTTTAATAAAATACTATTAAATATAATGCATATTATGTAACATAATTTATGTTATATTTGGCTTGTTTATTCATAAAAATTATACTACAAATATTTTAATTTTTAACAAATTATGAATTAACAATTAGTTTAAATATCATGAATATTAATCTTCAATAATTGAATTTATTAAAATTGCTACATTTAAAATAAATGTTATTTCATAAAATTACAATTTTAATGTAGCAAATATTTAGTTTTATATTTAAAATGTTAACAATATCTACTTATATTTACTATATAGTTTATTAAACACGTTAGGATTTAATTAAATTGATTAATTTGTTTTCCCTTGTACGCTATTATTAAAAATACATATTTATTAATAATTACATTATTAATTTGTAAATACAATTAAATGCAGTTTAATTTTTAAAAATCTACTATTTTAATCTAATATAATTTAGTCAATATTATAATTACTATATATATATTTACAATAAACCAATTTTATAACAGTTTGTCAATGGATTTATTATTTTTATAAATTCTAAATTAATCTGTAAATCAAATGATCAAAACCGTTAAATACATAGATTTAATGTTAAACACAACCATTTTATACAGAAAGAAATAATGATTTATTTTTGTTAAAATTGTTTAAAAATTAAATACACGTTAATTCGCTGTGCATTCATTATAGCATTAATCTAAAAATGTTTACAATATACAATTAATAATTAAAAACATTAATATTAATAGTATTTATTTCAATCATGTTTTCGAAATGTTCAAAATGGTTTATATGATTTAAACATGTATTTATTTTTCATTAAGATATATTTGAAAATTAGTTTAAATTATTTAAAAAATATTTCAAACTATAAAATACCCGTTCATTCATAGAGTCGGCGAACAGACACCAGACAAACAACCGGACGACCGGTACTGATAGAAATGACCGCACATTTAAAAACCTAAACCTATTTTTAGATTTAGTATACACATAACGTGAAACATACAAACAGCTAATTTTAATTTAAACCGTAACACAAAATTATATATAGTGATAGATTTGATATATAGTGACCGCAGATTAAAAACCTAAACGTTGTTTTATATTTATTATAAACATCAAAACACGGAAAATACAAAATACTATTTTTAATTAAAACTGTAACAACAAATAATTATGAAGATTATATATAATGACAAATCTGATAATTTAATAAAATTGGTTAAGAAGAAGGAAGCGAAATATTTTTTAATCAGTAGATTATGAAATTATTATGTATTTTACTATTTTTAAGTGATATTAGCATAAATTGTTAGCAATTTATGTCCCGTTAATGACATTCTAAACAACTTAATGTTCAGCATATTTATTCGTAACAGATGAAAACTATTTAATTGTGGTATTCATTTAATAATAATAAATCGTTATTGATTTATAAACAACTAAACTTTAGTAAACATAGATAATTTAATTATACAATAAAATAAAATTAAAAGAATTCAATATTATAAACAAAGCAAATAGTATATTTATAAAAAATAGTTCTAAAACTGTAGATTTATAAATTTACAATATAACTAATTATAATAATTATTAAATTAATTTAATATTTAAATGGTGTCTGATTGAATACATAAATTTAATGTTAAACACAACCAATTTATAAAAAAGGAAATAATGATTAATTTTTGCTAAAATTGTTTAAAGAGTAAATAGACGTTAATTAGCTGTACACTCACTGATCTAAAAATGATTAAAATATACATTTAATAATTAACAACATTTATATTGATAGTATTTATTTTAATCATATTAGAGAAATTTTTAAAATGGTTGATTTCATATCAATCTCAATGATATGATTTCATAATTTTTCTACCAAAATATATTTTTAAAATGTACGTAAATCAATAAAATACAAGTTTATTTATAGAATCGGCAAACCAGATAAACATCCAGATCACCAGAAATGCTAGAAATCACAGTATATTTTAAAACTAAAACTTAGTCCTATATTTATGATAGAATATAAAAAATACAAACAATTATTTTGAATGAAAACTGTAACACTAATGATTTACAAGACAATATATAATAAGATTGTTCTCTAGCTCTTTATAACATGACGTGGTTTTTGCGTTACCTTGATATTTTGTAAACTATTATTCATTATAATCGTTACATTTATTATAGTCATCGTGTGCCCTGTTGTTTTATTGTGTTTACAATAAATGTAATTTAAGTTTTCATTAAAAACCCCACTCCTTATACTAATGTACACTATATGTGAGTAATACCTGAATAGAGTATAAATTACACAGCAATAAGCCTTTCCTGGAGCTCTCATAGCACATACTCAATATATAATAATGAATTTGTAAATTTAATAAAATTGGAAACGAGATCAACAGTTCAGTATTTTTTAATCATTGCATTATAAAATTAATATATATTTTACTATTTTCAAGTTATATTAATTGTTAGCAATTTATGTTGCCTCACATGTGAGTGACATTATAATCAATTTAATATTTAGTATACTAAATAAAGAATTTCTTTATATAAATTTTATTAATAATGAATTGTTATTGATTTGTACAACTTAATTTGAGTAAACATAAACATTTTAATTATTCAATTAAATAGAATTACAAATTATTTGAGAATTTCCGAAGATTTTGGTCTATTTACATAATTAATATATAGTAATTAATAGTTATATAAAGTAACAATTTATTTGGTTGGCGCGAATCCTAACCTATTATTTCCGAAATCAAATTCAGTATAATATACACCAATAAACACATCGCTTAAAATCCATAGCGGGTCTGAACCGCCGGCAGTGAAAGCGGACAAACATTGCGTCTGTCCGTCTGGTGCGGACTGTCGCAACAAATAGGATGATAAAATTAAAAATTATTGTGGTTAACAATCAAATAGAATGATTGTGGTATATTTTACTATCTTATATTGATAAAAATTATACTATAAATAATTTAATGTTTAACAAATTATGAATTAAAAGTTAATACTGTGAACGCCCATTGGAGGATCTGCCATAAGTTACTTTATTAAAATCGTTACACTTAAAATAATTATTATTCCATAAAATTACAGTTTTAATGTATCAAACATTATTTAGTTTAGTTTAGTTCTATTTAGTTGTATTTAAATGGTTATAAATATTTACTTATATTAACTATGTATTTTGTTAAACACGTTAGGATTTAATTAAATTAATTAATTTGTTATTAATTGTGTAATATTATTAATAAATATTCATTTTAATTGCAATTTAATTTAATCACTCGAAAAACTCTTATAATAATTAAACAATAAATTTTTTTTATAAAATAAAACATTAATTAAAATAATATATTGGAAATAATCGTGGATATTGACAGCTAGTAAGCACTGTATCTTTTGCTTCCTTGTAAAAATAGCTGCCCTGGGAGTAAACAAAGTGTCTAATGCCTGTTTTGACCACTCGTTTTGTTTCATAATTTCTTTCACTAAAAACTAAAATGTTTACCATTCCACTATCCCAATTTAATTAAATATAATATTAAACATAATACTAAAAAATAGTAACATCAAAGCAATTACAGTCTGCATAAATAAAATAAAATATTTTAGTACAATATAATCTATAAGTGAGCCACCAAGATCTTACTACATTATTCTATACAAAATTGTGGTTAAAAATTATTATGGTTAACATTAAAATAAAATGATAGTAATGTATTTTAATAAAAGACTATTAAATATAATGCATATTATTTTATATTTTGCTTGTTAATTAATAAAACTATACTAAAAATAATTTAATTGTTAACAAATTATATATTAAAAATTAGTTTAAATACTGTTTGTGCTGATCTCCCATAAGTTTTTTTAAACTTAAAATTGTACATTTAAAATAAATGCTATTTCATAAAATTACAGTTTTAATGTAGCAAACATTATTTAGTTTTATATTTAAATTGTTAAGAATATTTACTTATGTTTAGTATATGTTTTATTAAATACGTTAGGATTTAATTAGATTGATTAACTTGTTTTTTTAATGGTATCATTAAAAATACATATTAATAAATAATTACATAAATACACTCTTTATTTGTAAATACAAATAAATGCAGTTTAATTTTAAAAAGGTGTATACAATCTTAATTTAATATAATTGGGTCTATATTATGATTACTATAAATAATTGCAATGAACCAATTTTGTAACAGTTTGTCAATGGATTTATCAATTTATGAATATTCAATTAATATGTAAGTCAAATTATCAAAACCGTTAAATACATAGATTTAATGTTAAACATAAACATTTGATACAATAATGATTAATGTTTGTCGAAATCGTTTAATAATTAAATACACGTTAATTAACTGTACATTCATTATAGCATTGATCTGAAAAAGATTAAGATATACAATTAATAATTAATAACATTTATATTAATAGTATTTATTTTAATCTTGTTCTCGAAATGTTTGATATGATTTCAAACATATTTTTATTTTTCATATAAATATAGTTAAAAATTAGTTGAAATTATTAACAATAAATTATTTCAAACAATAAAATACCCGTTAATTTATCGGCAAACAGACACCAGACAAACGACCAGTACTGCTAAAAATGACCACAGATTTAAAAACAAGAATTTATTTTATATTTATTATACACATAAAAACATGAAAAATACAAACAACTAATTTTTAATATAAACTGTTATACTAAATAATTAATTAAATTATAAATAGTGATAAATTAAAAAATTTAATAAAATTGATTATACGGGAGAAGCGCAATATTTTTTAATCAGAATATTATAATTTATTTTTTGTATTTTACTATATTTAAGTGATATTAATTGTTAGCAATTTATGTCTCTTCAGTGACATTCTAAACAATTTAATGGTCAGCATTTAGTAAGCTTAAATATTTTAATTATTTAATTAAATAAAATTATAAATTTGTTAGACATTCCCAAAAATTTTTATCCTTATATATAATTAACATATAAGTAATTAATAGTTATATAAAGCAACAATTTATTTGGTTGGCGCAAATCCCAGCCTATTATTACCGAAATCAAATTCAGTATAATATCTGCCGATAAATACATCGCCCAAAATCCATAGCGGGTCTGAACCGCCGGCAGTGAAAGCGGACAAACACTGCGTCCGTCCGTCGGGTGCGGACTGTCGTAACAAATAGGATGAGGGGCTCAACGGAAACGCCTGACCGCCGATCGTAAGCGTAATGTCAGGCAATGAGTCCAGAGTTCTGCAGTCAACCAAATACTCGCCGTTTCCCTCATCGACGGCACCGATGGCCTGATTAATGGCCGCGATTTCATCGGACGGACCGACGATCAGCGAAGTGCCGGTGTCTGCGATGGCCTGACAGCTATTCACGCAATACTGGCCGCCACTTTGGGCAGCGGTGCCTACACTCAACCCATCCATAGTGAACTGCCAGTAGCCCCGTCGGGTCACCGGGACGTACGTAAAGTTGCCGGTATAGTGGTCGCGATCTGAGCCGCCAAATACCAGTTCTCCGCCCGTCTGTCCGCCGATGTCTCGGTTTAGGTAGAAGGAGAAGACCGGCGCCGACACCACTCCCTGTGCTATCATATTGTTGAACACTGGG
>CAJPIZ010004677.1:0-10015 GCA_905368565.1 Medioppia subpectinata
AAAAACAACGAAATTATCACAAAAAACACAAATTGAATGACAAATCGAAAGTGTATTCAATAAACGTATCTATTATTACATCACAAACACATACAGACAAACCTCCGTATGAGAGACCATACCATACGAATCATATCATCTAATTGTTAAGTGTTTACAAAATTGCTATTTTACTCATCATTTTTTAATTAATACAAAAATTAACCATTTGTTCACACTTTGAAATTATATAATTGTTTATTGATATCATTTAGAAATGTTAATTAATATTAGCCTCACTTTGTATATCATTTGTTTGTTATGTAACTATTATGTAAGAGTTATTTCAACTTTGAATCATGGTTGAATATATGAGAAAAGTGGTGGTTCATATGTGACAACATGCCAATTGTGAGTTAAAGACATGGATAATATGTGGTAATGATGAGAAAATGAACATGGTACATGACCATGGTCATACAGGTAAGGCTTAGAAAGAAATGAATTGAAGTAAGCATTTATTGGAAACGATTGTATTGTTGAATGCGATCACAAGACTAACGTCTCTCACAATAGAGTAAAGCATTCATTCAAAGCGTGTTCTCATTATTAGGAATACTGTACTTCTAATGACAAATGAGAACAACATTTTAATATCAAAAAAGTATTCAAAACTAAAATAAAATGTTTTTAATTTCATTAATAAAGACATTATTTATTGATAGAATCGATGCTTTGATTTTGTTTTTAATTCAACTAATGATTTGTTTTCCAACTTTTTATTTATAATTTATATTCAATTCAATTGTAATGAAAGCAATGTTTGTCTCAAAACTTTATAAGTTTTGTTTGATATCATTATTAGTGTTGGCATTGAATGCAAACCACTGTTGGTGTGGAGCGAACGCCAGTCACGACCAAAACAGCACTTCCAACACATCCCATGACAAGCCATTTGTGCACAGAATCCAAATGACCACTGGATTCGTAATGAGATCTCTTCTTGTGGTGAGTGGTTGTCCTCTTATTACCGTTGATATGATTGTTGCGAATAAGGCTAACAAATGTGTGGAATGTGTTTAGATTATGGTAATATCGATGACTCTATTAGTGATTTGCATTCTTCGCGTGTATTGTTCCAAAGGATCCAAAGGAATGAAGACATCGAAGGATTGTCCGAAATATGATTCTCTGCCGACGACTGCCATCAATGACTCGATTCCGAAGAATGCATTCGTTTTGAATGATTCGGACGACGAAGAGATCAGTCTCTTTGATTCCAACCATCAGTTAATTAAATAAACGCTCAAATGATCTTCAATTTGGATATTATGTCAGTTTTAGTCAACATTTTTTGATACATTTTGTGATATAATTACAAATTATTTATACTAAATATGCCTTAAATATTAGTCATTATTCCGTACAGAATATTCTGTTTGCCATTTCAATCAATGAATCATTTAATTGAGACATTTTTATATCAATAATTTATTGAATAAATATTTATTGTTAATTAAGAGATACAATAGTAGTGTTTGCTTTGGTCTCAAACAGTGATCACTCTTTGCCCGAAACCTCTGAGCAGAAGGAATGGCGGCATTCGGTAGAAGTGATCGGTTTCTGTGTCCGTCAAATCCGTCAACACTTCCAACCAACACATGTATAGAGGGATTGGTATGTCTTTGTTGAGCATCGGTAGAGTCCTAACACATAATGACAACCAATTCATTGATATAAACATCGAAATCAGTGGTTTCTTAAGACTTACATAACAAGTAATGTTGTGTTCACTGAATTCTCTATTAAAAGTTGTCTCAACTTTAAATATCTATTTGTCTATTAGTAACAAATGATATAAAATTATTATTATTGGTATTGCTTTTAAAGCATAATAAGTCAATACTTACTATTTCTCTATATTTGAAGAGCTCTTCTCTCGTCACCGAAATTTTATTCGCAGATTTTTGTTCACTTTTGACCACAAAGTTTGAAATAATTGACTCAAATTTCATTTTGCTGTTTTGGTATTTGAAAAAGTATTAAATATTACAATATTTGTATGAATTGAGACGAGAATATAACACACCTTTGATTGTTTGACTCTAAATCTGATTCAGCGAACACTCGTATCTCAGAGCATGGGATTCGCAATTTGGACATCAATTGGTTTAAACTAAAAGTTTTAGTGTACAGTAAAGTTACAATCATATAGTTTGGTTGTGATTCTCTATGATAGACCTATACTGTATAGTAAATTACATTTTTAAGACTCTCTCTCTCTCTCTCTCTCTCTCTCTCTCTCTCACTCTCTCACTCTCACTCTCTCTCTCTCTCTCACACACACACATATTGACATAATTATAATATTACTGGTAATTCATTACTTTTCTTTGGTTTCCCATATTTCCTCACTGTTTGTAGACATTGTAAGTATTCTTAGACTACAATTACTCCAAATGTCATTAAGGCTGAGAAGATAGGGAACCATTAAAGTGAGTCCTCCGTCATCGGCCAACAGCCAGATATCAATTGTTCCCCGCCTTTGCTTCTCATTAAATTGATTCATAGCTTCGATCGCATCGTTTGGTATTAGACCTTAAAATATACACAAAGTGTTTAATAACTCAATTCTTAATATAGGAATGCAAACAAACTTTTAATGTCATTCAAGTGTTGTCTTTTGGAAATGTTATCAACATTTATAGAGATAGTCTGATTGGTCTCACTCTCCGCCTCCAAACTTTCATTTGGTTCAGCAATTGTGGGCAAAATTTTGGTGTCATTTTTATTTAAGCCTGAAATTGAAGTGTTTTTAGGAGACCACTTGTGTGTAAACGTATAGTATTATTAAGTGTCTAATAAATACCCGAATCAAAGAAGTCCGCATAATCTAAGCCCTCTTGTATTCTTAACATCATTACCGATAATTCAATTTCTAACGCAAATCTGTGTTATATTGTTAGCAAAAATAAAAATAATTTCAAAAACAAATATAATAATAAAATGTGAATAAAGGAATTGCATACAGAATAACGCTATGATAATCAATTAAATCCTCAGGAAGACAGTCTCTCCAACTGCTTTTATATCCTATTAATGGAAATTAATTTGTTATAAAAATATTTGTATTTAAATGGTTTTGATTTGATGCTTACCGAGCATTAAGATGTTTGGTCTTAATTTGCGACCGAGACCTGCAATCTGTTTATAATTGCAATTAATATCATTTATTATAAATAAGATGTGCGTTATATCTGACCTGAACCATACAATTGACGCCATTCTTCAATGAATTGGATTCCAGAAGCAAATAAAAAGCTTTGATCTTTCGTTTAGTCATCCAATCGTATTGACTCGATATAACCCTTTCCCTTATCTTATGATTGATGGGATCGTTGACGATATGGGCGATGAGTANTTTGTTAAACTGAATTATATAGTTATATTTTGTTAATATAATATGATGTATAATGTTTTTAATTCTATTTAATGATAATATGCTATATTAGGTGCGAACCGTACTAAATATATGGGGAGTAATGTTATTCTTGAGGTAATTTTGTATTTACTATTAACTGTTCTTGATGATTTAAATTTTGTTTTCTTTGTTAAAGGATGGGTTGGATGACAGGTTAATATTACCTCATTATAATTGTTGTCATTATAACTAATTATATTGAATAGTGTTAAATACAATTATATAAGAAACTGTCCTATAGAGAGGAATTATATTTGCAGACATTATTGTAGTGATCATTAGAGAGAATATTACTTTTATAGTTATAGTGAGGGTTTGTCTGGGAACCACTAAAAAGTATAGTTTTTGTATTTATTAAAATTGTGAAAAAAAGTTTAAGTAGAAATTAATATTGATTTTAATACATCTAACAAGTAAGAACTTTAAAATATATGTTATAAAAAACTAAAACTGAACATTATGTTAATTTTTGTTATACAGTAATAGAAATAAAATATTTTAAATATGATTTCTTTAAACGATTGCTAACATCATATAACTTATAGGAAAAGGATTAGTACTCCAACTTTTCTTATGAGAAGCATTACCTGTTAAAGTTGCCTTATGAATTTTACAGTTTAATAGATTATCTCATTATGTTAATAATATAGTTAATAAATATACAATTAAAAAATATATTTGCAAATATTTTATGTATTTCTATATCCGACAAAAATTGTATGACATTTCGAAACAATTTGTTTAATTGACACAATTATCGTAATCAACACACTTAAGGACACGCCGGCATCGGTTTGTATATTGATTATTATTATTATCTTTAATGTTATATACAGTATATCATAAAGTTTTACTTCTTTTATTGTTAATAATATTCATGAATGAATTAGTACAATATATTAGTACAATATTGTAACATAATATTACTCTACAAAATATGTGTAAAATATATAATATAATACTCTTATACTACTAATACTCGTATAGTATAAAATTGATAACAATGAAAACATAAGACATAAAGAAATATAATTTATTTAATATAGATTCAAATAATATTCAACATTTATTCTAACATTTGTTAATTAAAATTACACAATAAATAAAAAGATTGCTATTATTTGTTAATAACAAAAATCACAATTAATGTGTATCTAATTAAGATTATATTTAAGATAGCAAAAATGTTAATTATAATTTTCAAAGCTATTAAACCAATATATGATTAATTCGCTTAAATTCATACTAATGTATCATGTTACATGAATCATGTAACTATTGAAACTTTTTAAAAAGAACGGATTACTTAGAATATCGCAATTAAGTTTGAGTTACACACAATTTCTTATTTAATTATCATTAATTAATAGTTTATATCATCAGTATATTAACTGTAATTTTGCGATAAACATTTTAATAATATCCAATTATTTGTGTGTAAATAGCGCTGAGTATCGTGATAGTATTAGTATCAACCTTGGTCACATTATGCTCGGCTATCTCTATGTCGGCAATTTGTACGAATGGTGAAATCGGAACGGGTTTGTTATGAAGCCTATTCATTATTTTTGCCACAAAATAATGTTATTCTAAACTATAGGTGGAATTTATTATATGATTAGCCGAAGTTTGGGGGCCGAAGCCGGCTCTATGATTGGTATTTATAATTAACAAAAAAACAAATATTACTAAATACATAATGTAATATTTATATCTAAATATAACACATGATTTTAGGCATTATATTTTCGTTTGCGAACGCAGTGTTAGTTTCGGCCAATTTGATCGGTGCCGCAGAAACCGCTGTCGAGATAATAGGTGTAAGTTTAAAATTACTTAAATTAATTCTAATTACTTAATTAATTATTATTGAATAATTAAATGAAGGACACGGGAGTTGTTATAACGAACAGCGCAATCAACGACACCAGACTTATAGCCGCGCTTTTATTGGTTCTCATCGCTATTATTCCTCTCATTGGCATGAGTTGGGAGGCGAGGGTTAGACTCATATTTTATAAAATAACTTTTATCAAATTAACACAATAAAACCAATTTTAGGCCATGTTATTATTAATGGTGCTCCTGTTTATATCGCTTATTAACTATTTTGGTAAAGTATCTTAATAGACTTTTATAATTAAACTTGATTTGAATAATTTTCAATGAACTGAAATAGTGGGCACTTTTATACCACCGAGTGATGAGAAAATATCAAAAGGATTTACGGGATGGAGTTGTGAGTGTTTTATGTTTTATAATTTAAACAATATGTTATATTAGTTTACCATCAGTTTCTGTGGCCAACAAGAATTTATACCCCAATTGGAACGGAGAAAACTTTTTCAATGTATTCGGTGTATTCTTCCCATCAGTAATTGGCATATTTGCAGGAGCAAGGTGCTATCATTATTTTCATATCCTTTCATATTGATATTACTGAAAACAATTTGTTAATTATTGTAAATTTTAATATAACTAACTTTCAATATTTAATATCTATTGTCCACAGTATGAGCGGTGATTTAAAAGATCCAAACGAAGCCATTCCTAAGGGTTTGTGACAATAATCGAATCAAACATTGATTTACTGTTGTCATATATTTTAGGCACATTTTTGGCAATTATTACCACGTCTTCAGTTTATTTGATACTTATATTATGTCTTGGATTTACTGTCCATCCGTATGCTTCTGGAAACATAGCAGACATAAACTTTGATGCACTTGAATGTGCAAAAAATAATACCTGTTCATATGGTCTAATACCTTTTTATCAGGTAATTTATGTTTATAATTGATAAATATTAAATAATTAATTATATTTTAAAGACAATGACTCTATCGAGTGGTTACGGGCCTTTGATTTGGGTGGGAATATTCGCGGCTACATTGAGTTCAGCGTTGGGTTCCTATGTTTGCGCTCCCAGAATATTCCAGGTCTTAACCTTAGCCTTATATTTGTATAACTGATAATAGAAAATGTGATTTTAATTTAATAGGCATTATGTGAAGACAATCTGTTTCCTTATATCAAATACTTTGCCAAAGGATACGGCGAGATAAATGACCCGCGAAGGGGCTATATTCTCACCTTTATAATTGCACTCGCGTTCATAGCAATTGGTTTGAATCTATTTTGTGTTCTTAAAATATTTTATTAAAATTGATTTTATAATAAAAAATATTGTTTAATTTGAATAATGATCAACAGGTGATCTAAACTCAATTGCGCCCATAATATCCAACTTCTTTATGGCCTCATTCTTCTTAGTAAATATCGCCTCATTTCACGCCTCTTTCGTCGGTTCCCCCAGTTTTAGGCCGACTTTCAAATATTACAACCAATGGATAAGTCTCGCCGCAGGAATTGTTTGCATTGTTATCATGTTTCTTTTGGACTATATATCGGCTATTGTAACAGTGGTTATAATGGGAGTCATTTTCTTATGGATGATCAAGAAAGGACCAGGTACAGTACATCTTAAATGCATGTGACACGTGTAGATTTAACTCTTAAATCACCTCGTTGTTGAATACTAGATGTGAATTGGGGAACATCGAAGAGAGCTCACATATACAACTCTGCTTTAAACGCAGCCCTCAAACTCAATAGTATCGGAGATCACGTCAAGAATTTCAGGCCATCCATATTGCTTATGACCGGTAATCCGAGCGCCAGAATACCACTCGTGGAGTTCGCTAACAATATTACAAAACATAAGAGTTTACTACTCATCGCCCATATCGTCAACGATCCCATCAATCATAAGATAAGGGAAAGGGTTATATCGAGTCAATACGATTGGATGACTAAACGAAAGATCAAAGCTTTTTATTTGCTTCTGGAATCCAATTCATTGAAGAATGGCTTCAATTGTATGGTTCAGGTCAGATATAACGCACATCTTATTGCATGATAAATGATATTAATTGCAATTACATGTGTATAAACAGATTGCAGGTCTCGGTCGCAAATTAAGACCAAACATCTTAATGCTCGGTACGGATCAAATCAAAACCATTTAAATACAAATATTTTTATAAAAAATTAATTTCCATTAATAGGATATAAAAGCAGTTGGAGAGACTGTCTTCCTGAGGATTTAATTGATTATCATAGCGTTATTCTGTATGCAATTTCTTTATTCACATTTTATTATTATATTTGTTTTTGAAATTATTATTATTTTTGCTAACAATATAACACAGATTTGCGTTAGAAATTGAATTATCGGTAATGATGTTAAGAATACAAGAGGGCTTAGATTATGCGGACTTCTTTGATTCGGGTATTTATTAGACACTTAATAATACTATACGTTTACACACGAGTGGTCTCCTAAAAACACTTGCATTTCAGGCTTAAATAAAAATGATACCAAAATTTTGCCCACAATTGCTGAACCAAATGAAATCTTGGAGGCGGAGAGTGAGACCAATCAGACTATCTCTATAAATGTTGATAACATTTCCAAAAGACAACACTTGAATGACATTAAAAGTTTGTTTGCATTCCTGTATTAAGAATTGAGTTAATAAACACTTTGTGTATATTTTAAGGTCTAATACCAAACGATGCGATCGAAGCTATGAATCAATTTAATGAGAAGCAAAGGCGGGGAACAATTGATATCTGGTTGTTGGCCGATGACGGAGGACTCACTTTAATGGTTCCCTATCTTCTCAGCCTTAATGACATTTGGAGTAATTGTAGTCTAAGAATACTTACAATGTCTACAAACAGTGAGGAAATATCGGAAACTAAAGAAAAGTAATGAATTACCAGTAATATTATAATTATGTCAATATGAGAGAGAGAGAGAGAGAGAGAGAGAGAGAGAGAGAGAGAGAGAGAGAGAGAGAGAGAGANGAGAGAGAGAGAGAGAGAGAGAGAGAGAGAGACTTAAAAATGTAATTTACTATACAGTATAGGCCTATCATAGAAAATCACAACAAAACTATAAGATTCTAATATGTATTGTACACTAAAACTTTCAGTTTAAACCAATTGATGTCTAAATTGCGAATCCCATGCTCTGAGATACGAGTGTTCGCTGAATCAGATTTAGAGACAAACAATCAAAGGTATGTTATATTCTCGCCTCAATTCATACAAATATTGTAATATTTAATACGTTTTCAAATACCAAAACAGCAAAATGAAATTTGAGTCAATTATTTCAAACTTTGTGATCAAAAGTGAACAAAAATCTGCGAATAAAATTTCGGTTACGAGAGAAGAGCTCTTCAAATATAGAGAAGTAGTAAGTATTGACTTATTATGCTTTGAAAGCAATACCAATAATAATAATTTTATATCATTTGTTATTAATAGACGAATAGATATTTAAAGTTGAGACAACTTTTAATAGAGAATTCAGTGAACACAACATTACTTGTTATGTAAGTCTTAAGAAACCACTGATTTTGAATGAATATATGAATGAATTGGTTGTCATTATGTGTTAGGACTCTACCGACGCTCAACAAAGACATACCAATCCCTCTATACATGTGTTGGTTGGAAGTGTTGACGGATTTGACGGACACAGAAAACGATCACTTCTACCGAATGCCGCCATTCCTTCTGCTCAGAGGTTTCGGGCAAAGAGTGATCACTGTTTGAGACCAAAGCAAACACTACTTCTGTATCTCTTAATTAACAATAAATATTTATTCAATAAATTATTGATATAAAAATGTCTCAATTAAATGATTCATTGATTGAAATGGCAAACAGAATATTCCGTACGGAATAATGACTAATATTTAAGGCATATTTAGTATAAATAATTTGTAATTATATCACAAAATGTATCAAAAAATGTTGACTAAAACTGACATAATATGCAAATTGAAGATCATTTGAGCGTTTATTTAATTAACTGATGGTTGGAATCAAAGAGACTGATCTCTTCGTCGTCCGAATCATTCAAAACGAATGCATTCTTCGGAAGCGAGTCATTGATGGCAGTCGTCGGCAGAGAATCATATTTCGGACAATCCTTCGATGTCTTCATTCCTTTGGATCCTTTGGAACAATAGACGCGAAGAATGCAAATCACTAATAGAGTCATCGATATTACCATAATCTAAACACATTCCACACATTTGTTAGCCTTATTCACAACAATCAGATCAACGGTAAAGAGAGGACAACCACTCACCACAAGAAGAGATCTCATAACGAATCCAGTGGTCATTTGGATTCTGTGCACAAATGGCTTGTCATGGGATGTGTTGGATGTGTTGGAAGTGCTGTTTTGGTCGTGACTGGCGTTCGCACCGAACCAACAGTGGTTTGCATTCAATGCCAACACTAATAATGATATCAAACAAAACTTTGAAAGTTTTGAGACAAACATTGCTTTCATTACAATTGAATTGAATATAAATTATAAATAAAAAGTTGGAAAACAAATCATGAGTTGAATTAAAAACAAAATCAAAGCATCGATTCTATCAATAAATAATGTCTTTATTAATGAAATTAAAAACATTTTATTTTAGTTTTGAATACTTTTTTGATATTAAAATGTTGTTCTCATTTGTC
>CAJPIZ010004678.1:0-10013 GCA_905368565.1 Medioppia subpectinata
ATTTTATTATTTTGTTGGATTGAATACAATGTCTTTTATGATGTACGGTTAGTAGAAATAAATCAATACATGAATCTTTATTAATTATTTGTATATTTTATTCTAAAAGGCATTTCTCTCTCAATAAAAATAAGTTATAAATATTTCTAAATAAACAGAAAACATATTATATTAATTGTATTAAATATTTGACAACAACAATTTGAATACTTAAGTAAATAATACAGTTATTAACGTATTTTATTTTACATATTTTCTATTTATTATAAATGTTTAGTTAAATTCTCAAGTATTAATAAATTGAAACATTCATTAAAGATAGAAAATATTATGACATTTTTAAAGCAAATAAAAATTTTATTTATAATAAAATGGATATTTTCCAATACATTATAATTTTAAAATGCTATTCAGCCACACCAAGTAGAATCTTACAAAACAGTTAAACTTAATTTAAGCAAGAGTGGCATTAATATTTTCTCCGCCAGTTATAATAGTGGTGTTCGTAGGGATTATAACGGGAACTGCGGGTGCGGTTGCGTTTAGCTTTAGACGGATTGTGGCAAAAAAGTTGGGCACATCGGTAGTACGGATGTCTTTGAGCGCCTGTACGTCACTGGCGTTGCGACGGCTTTCGCATGCGATCGCGCGGTCCAGATATCGGTCCACAAACAGCTCCAGTCGTCCCACACTTTTCGCTATTTCCTGACGACTACAGGGCTCTCGACCGTGGATTGGGAGCTGGAAGCGACTGTTTGGACCAAATAAACCAAATGATGGCCCCTGAAACAGACCTAAGCATAATTTGTTATTAGTAATAACTTATTACCATGTAAACATATTTATAATTCAACATGTTAGACCAATAATTTTTAAATAAAGTGATAGATTTTAACTAATTTTGACTTAGAAATACTCACAATCGGTAATATTGGCCGCCAATACCAATGCAACTGATATAATAAAAATTGTATATTTCATTATAAGAAGATAATTAAATTTTTTAGTTTATTATAATTATTTTTAACGTAATTATTTTAATTTATTTTTTTGGTTATTTTATATCAATATCTGCCTGTTTATATACTTTGTCACAAACCCATTGTTAATTATCTAAAACATGATTGTTTAGTCAAAATAATTGTAAAACATTTGTCAAAATAATTTGATTTATTAGACAATAATTGGAAAAATAAATGCAATTGTTTTTTCATATGAATCGACGGAATATTATTTCGCATAACAATTGTAATATTTATAAAGTATTTTCAATAACATATTTATAAACAATATGTGTCTTTAAATATACTTGGAATTAAAATAAAATACCATGTAGTTTTCCAATAGAAGTTTTGTTAATTGAAATACAAAATTAATTAATATAGTAGAATACTTCAGAAATAATAAATAACAATGTTTGGTATAACTTGGTGTTAATGTAAAAATAAATTTGTGTCAATTTAAACAAATAATTTCATTTTGTGAATCACCAAAACATTATACTAAAATTGCATTAATGTACCATCAATAATATGGTTCGCATATTTCATTAGAAATGTTTATTTGTAATCTAATTTGCAATATCTATTTTGCAGTAATTTCTTTATTTCTAGTTTAAATTATACTTTAATTTAAAAAACAGAATTATATATTCAAGCGCTTAAAATAATATTTTTGGAATGTCGCGAAGACGTATCCTGCCGACTTGTAACCCAATAAATTGAAATATCATTTACTATTAAAATAAACAATATAATAACTATATATTACAGTTACAGTTTGTTAAAATCTATTTCATTAATTCTATAAATTAATTCATTAAAGTGTAATTAAATAATCATTTTTTAAATAATTTAATTTATAAACTTAATTTGTAAATAATTATGGATTAAAAATGTAATTTTTTACGAATTGCAATAATAATATTGTATAAAAATCCATGGATTTTATTGCAATAATTCATTTTAAAAAAATTTCCTTTCAATTACATTATACTGTCTATTAATTAATTAAATCTACAAGATCATGCAAATTTAATAATTTGTAATAGTATTTTATCTCAATTTAATTTAATTCAATCTAGTATAGTTAATAAAAATAAGATTGCCATTTTCAGTTTTTAAAGTACATATTACCAGTACATTTTTATTCCAGAATTATTAAAAGAAATGAACTCTAAGTTTAATTTATGCTAACAGAGTCTTCAATTGTATCATGATCAATTTGATTCTTAAATAACACGGTTGTTGGTGTCTGAGTTGCTGGTATCGTAAATGCACCACTACTTCCACTGTCACTTGATTTGTCATTCTGTGATATAGTCGGCACTATGACAATAAAATCATTACGATAAAACTTGTTTAGAAAATGTATCATGTGTATTACCTCTGTTGCGAAAAATAGCCACTTGGTCAATTATTAGTTTATCTAGTGAGTATTTGAATCGGAGTAGTAATCGTAGATCACATTGTGTAATTTGATCAAGTTTAGCCGTTTTAATTTTGTTTATTCTATGATCTAAAACCATGCTCATTTCTATTGTCATATATCTTATTAAATTTAAAAATAACTCATTAAGATCATCCAATTCAATACATGTCAACACATCAACAAATGGTTGAGATAATAATTTTAAATTTGTAATTAAATTTAAGTTGTCATACAATTGACCATGGTAATCATATGGTGATTTTTTATGAATACTAAACATTAATACATCATGACTTGTTTTGTTTATAAACTTATCTAGTGACAATTCTGCAGAATCTAAATTCTCAACTAACATAGTATCGCATTCGTCGGGTTTATTATAAACTAAATCGCTTAACTCAAAAAATAACTGCTTCATGTCATTTACTAATACTAACATATTTTGCATGATCATTTCACTAACATCTAGATTACTATTATAAAGTCCATCAAATAACGTGTTGAGTTGACAACATATATCAGATAATTGTACATAATGATTGTTGACAAAATGTTTAAAGTTGCCATCGAGATAATATAAATGCTCAATCAGGTTGCAACTTGTTTCATTCAATGTTGGCTTTAGAGTTTCGGGTTGATCCTGTGGATATCCATAATGACCACGTGGTATATTCACACCATCATTATCTACACCCCCGAGTATTGGCAGCGAATGTTGAGTCACAATACAAAAGCATAATGATATCATTAACACAAAAATTAAATAAACCATATTGGTGGTTAAAATATTAATTTTCACAATTGTTATTTAAATATTATACAGTATATAATTGAATTAAATAAATAAATAAAATTATATTTAATAAATAAATTAACTTACTTAGAAAATGCAGCTGAATAAAATGAGAATATGATTAATGATAAATCAATAATTATTATTATAAAAGACCAAAATACCATTAGACCAGGATGCTAATAAAAATAATTGTTACCAAACATCTGTTAATTAATGATTCATATACTTTAAATTTATTTTTACAAATTTAATATTACAATAATTTTTTTAAAAATTGGTAAAATATAATAGAATTTTTGTTATAAAAATATTATAATGATTAACCAGAGATATTTCAAAATTTATTTATTAAATTTAATTTTATTTATTTATTTAATTAATTATATACTGTATAATATTTAAATAACAAATTATATTTTAACTTTTATTATTTAATTAAAAATTATTAGATTTTAAAATCTATTGTTATAAAAATAATAAATATTTGTACATTTTAATATTTATATTTGTAATTTATAAATCATAATAATCAGTTAGGTTTTTTATTATTAATCTCTCTCTCTCTCTCTCTCTCTCTCTCTCTCTCTCTCCCTCCTTTCCCTTGTTATGTATTTTCCGCGTGTATTACAAGTATTTCTATAATTTGAATTGTAACATCAATTCAACTAAACTATGTAAACTTCACACTAAAAATAATTAATCAATCATTTACATGATTATCCATTAATGTTACGCTCATCAAAAAACTCAATTTCCATTGCATTAAGGTATTCAATCTGTCGCACATAAGCACATAAATGTGTCCATAATTTATCATTTGTAAAACTACCACTAATTATATACACGGCACCAATCATTAGAGATATACCACATGAACCACTTGAACGACTCGTGTATACGTATGGCCAGTATATGGTTGAATTGACTGAACCGGTAGTTCCCTTAAACACTTTATGTATGGCCACTTCATAGCGTACAAATTGTCTATTAAGCACGTGCTGGTCAATTGTATCATTATCACTTCCTACCAAAACACGGTCAGTTACCATAGCCTGTATTACATAGTCCGATATGTTGTACGATAGTCCCACCGGGATGTTCCGGCATCGGCACCCTGAAATCAAAGGTAGTTCATATAGCAAACATGCTAAAATGATTATTAAAATGTTCATAATAATAATTATAAAATTTTGAATTTAATTTATTTTTATTGAGAGTAATTAGTTTTATATACATTTATAAATAAACTTATTTACTACAAAAAAATATCATGTGATAATAATAATCATACCATGAATATCTAAATTGCTATATCCTTGGATAAAGTTGTTTACGAGGATAATAATAAATTTATTGTAAATTTTAATTAATTATATTACATTTACTAAAACAAAAGTTATATTAAATAGTCTATTTTTGCACAATATAAATATTTGTAAATAATAACAATTAGAATTTAATAAAAATAACATCTAAATTGCAAAAATAACTTAATATTTTAACTATTTCAATATATACAACAAAACAGAATAAAATCAGATCAATAATTAATTTCTATAAATAATACATATTTGTTTGCATAAATGTTATACACATGTTATAAATGTATTAATAACCTACTGATAATTAACATGATAAGATAGTAATATATAATGGAACCTTAAAATTTGCAGTTAGCAGCCAGTTCACCACCGTCAACTGGAATTATAGCACCGGTAATAAATGTGGCACAATCACTGGCTAAATAGGCAACAGTATTAGCAATATCAATAGGCAAACCGCATCGGCCAACCGGGTATTGGGCGCCCATTGCATCCATACGCGCCTCCATCTCTTCGGGACCCGAACCCACCGGTTGTGTCCGTATTATACCGGGACTGCAATATTAGATCAAATGTTAATAAGTTTACAATTAATGCAGATATTATATCCCTTACCATATTGCGTTAACACGAATGCCCATGGTGCCCAACTCAACGGCCATACACCGGGTAAACATGTTAATTGCAGATTTTGATGTACAATAGGCTGATAGATCTGTGCCCTAAACATTATAGACATTTAATAATTGCACTATGATGTTGAAATTAAATCTCACTAAGCATGTTAATCAAACAAAATTAACTAACTGTGTTAATACCCATACAACTGGATATGTTGACAATACAGCCCTTGGTTTGGGCCAAATATTTAGCGCATAAATGAGTTAAACAGGTTACAGAGATGAGATTAACATCGAGCACCTGCCGTTGTTTGGCCACATAATCAGGGTCCATTATATTAAACCGGGGATAAACACCGGCATTATTGACCAAAATGTCCAATTGTCCAAATTTGTCAATAGTTTGTTCAACTAATAGTTTCATATCAGACTCATTACGAAAGTCTGTCACCACTTCCAACGGTGTTTGGCCGGTGGGCGACACTTGACGGCACTCTTGGGCTACATTCGACACATCGCTGCCCTTCAGACCCGTCACCACAACTCGGGCCCCGTTTTTGGCAAACAATACGGCTGTGGCGGCGCCTATACCAGAGCTCGAGCCCGTGACCAACACCACTTTGCCGGTATAATTAAATGTGACCGACATGTTTCAGCAATGTTTTAATGCTAATCAAATGTCATATACAGTATTTTATTGACAATTATTGTTTTTCTAAATTTCGTGATGTAAAATTACTCTAATTATTTGATTATATTATTTATAATCAATAAATAATATAAGTTATATTAATATAAAATAATTATGTATAGCATACTGTATAAAATTATGTTTAGTTAAACATAATCATATAATTTTCTTTAGAAAACTCGTATTATTAAAATTTAATATTTGTTAAACATTATAATGTTGTATTATTTAAATGCACACTTTTATAGAATTTAAATAAATAATTAAATAACTGTAAGTTTTAACAATAAATGTACAATAATAATATTAATTATATAATTATAGTTTATTTCGAGTTAATATCAGTAATGGATTTATTATAATTTATAAATCATTATCGAAACTATTGGTTAAAAAATAATTGTTTACAAAAAGTATTTGATTAATAATTACCAGATGAGCCTTGATAATAAAGTTGCAAAATTATTGTTTACACTTGTTGCTATCTATGAAAACATGCTATTCAGCTCATGCACATCAAATGCACATAATCAAATCGAGCTCAGTATGAGCATGCGCATTTAACTAAATGTTAAATTAACTGTAATTTCTTTAAACTTAATATATTTTTATTAATAATTTAAATAAACATAAAATTAATGAACAAACATAAATAAAATATATACAAATAAGATGTAATTTACTCAATTTTAAATATTTAAATTATTTATTGTTTGTAAAAACAGGCTAAATGCCCTCATCATGATAACAAAGTACTTGCCAAGGCCAAAAAGTACATTGGTGCTTTTCATAGACTAGTTAAATTAATTTTTACATTGTGTAAATATTAGAATTTATTTTATTTATTTGTAGTTTTAAATTAATCATTTTATTAATTTGTACTTTGGCCGCATATATTAAAGTACTGGACTTTATCATAATGCATCGCTAACTTGTATTTAAAAACACCGTTATCAAAAATATAAAGTTTATAACGCGAGAATCTAAGCAAACAGTACGTGATGTACACTAAATGTACTCAAATAAAGTTTCATAATAAATATTTTGTTTGAAAAGTATAGAACTTAAAATACAATTAGTTTAATGTAAAAAATGGGTGATATTATGCACAAAATTTGCATGGTTTGTGGCGATCATGCTCGTTGTATGTTATATTTAATATTTTTGAATTTTTGATGCAATTTATCATCTAACAATTTTAGGTCAAAATTTTAATACATTAACGTGTAATTCGTGCAAAGCATTTTTTCGTCGTACAACAGTCAATAACAAGGTAAGATAGTTTATAATTGAGTAAATTAAATACAAATTATATCTTATATGCACTATTATTATATATCAAAAATATTATAGAATTATAAATGTCGGTTTAATAATAAATGCAAAATGAACATTTTCACCCGCAAATGTTGCATCAAATGTCGATTAGATAAATGTTATGCAATGGGAATGAAAATTGTAAGTAAAAATTAATAAAAACAATTTTGTTATAATATAAATGTTTAATTTTTTAAAATTTAATTTTGAGTAAAGGATGGAAATTATAAAATAAAAGAATTAAGATTACAAATGGCAAAACAGAATAAATTCAACGATTGTAATAATAATACACCAAATAGTAATGGCGGTGAAGACTCACTTATATTAGGCATCTCTTCAGAAACAAACACTAGTGATAATACCGGCGGTGAGAGAGAATTAAATAATCAATCACATAGTAAACAACATGACCAACAACTTGAACATGATGAACAAATTGAACACGATGCTCACACAAGCCTAAGTATAATTGACCGACCAATTACTGACTACGCAAATAATCTTAACGAGTTAGAGGGCCAAAGAATTCAAGAATTATTAGGAGCTACAAATATATTTATCGAACCCCTAGTGCTATATAACGATGGTAAATCAATAGAGTTTGAACACATGCACATTGTTATTTACACCCGGATGGAACTGCAAATAAAGCGATTGGTCAAAATGAGTCGTCAATTAACTGGGTTTAGTAGACTATGCGAAGACGATAGGATTACACTCGTTAAATACGGTTGTTTGGAAGTATTCTTTTTGCGCTCCCTTACCATGTTTGATCATGTTCAAAGGCAATGGACTGTTTACCTGGTGAGATTTGCATACTTACTCGTTAGCGCAAGTGTAGTCACCTTAGGAATGATCAAACCTTTACTATATAAATATTTTGTTTAATATCCTTATTATTTAACCCCTCATTAAAAATAAGTTCTGCTAACTAAGTAAGTGTAAGTGAGCAGAGCTTATGCATATTACTAAATTCAATTCAAAAATCTATTTTATTTATGTTTTTAATTCTAGGACTATGATAACTTTATAACAGTTAAACTAGACATGGAGCATATGACAAATTATGACCGAAACGTTTACCAATTATTTACCATATTTTACAATAGCGTTTGCCCCGAATGGGACTCTGATTATGTGATACTAGATTTGGTATTAATTTATATACAAGTTGTAATTATATTTAAGACTTTAGTAATAATAATTTTTAATGTAATTTTCAAATCATCTAATTCATATTTTATTTGTATTTCAAACAGTTAACTGCAATTATTCTGTTCAACTCAAACCGTCCAGGATTAAAACATGGTGTAATAGTTAGGTAAAATTCAATTGCTAGAATTATAAAATTATGAAATGATTTGAATTATTTTAAACTTACATAATGCTAGAAACCAACAGCAACTATACGTACATCTATTGCAACGATATTTATATATGAGATATAAATCGGATACAGAATCGCAACAAAAACTTAAAAAATTATTTAAATGTTTACTTAATTTGCAATTATTATCGAGTAATATGTGGCAAAACATTCAAAGTTTCGGCGCCTCGCGATTAAATACATTTCATATATTGAGGGAGATTTTTCATTCAAAATAACCTGGATCTATATAACTTGTGGAAAATATATAACTTTGATATTTTTTACAAATATTTTTTGGAATTTTATCAAAAATATTTAGTTTCTTTAATAATTTACTCATTTTGTTACAAAATTACAGTACATTTAAACGTATTCTATAAAAGCTCATTCTTTATATACAAATTGTGGTTAAAATCAATAAAATACAATTAGCCTAGTAAATAAATACATAAAAATTTAATTAAATTAGGGCGTGCTATTATTTCACAAAATAATTGTATATATAATTAAATAATTTATCTACTAGTATTAAATTCACCCTTAGAGTCAATAAAGTTGGTATTAAAATAATAGTTTTAATTGAAATTTATTTTCACAATTTATTGACTTATATATACTGTACTTTTTTACCACCAACTATTCAATTGTCATTTTTGACTCTAGTTGGACTGCTTTTAATTATTGTCAAATAACAATTAGTAAATCTCATTAAAAAATAATTATTAATAACATTTTAATTAAACATATATTTTTGTTTTAAAAATATTAAAATTTAAACAAATAAATTTTAATACGCAAAATATTTCACCATCTTTTATAAAACTCGGATCTTGGTAACTGGTAATGTGATTTTTAAGTTTAAAATTGTATTATTCTAGAATCTAGATGATATTATCATAGTTTCTTAATTATTTATTAGACCCTATTTACTTATACCAATACAAACTGTTCTTACATATTATATAAAAATTTAATATTTCAAAAGTTTAAAATTGTATTATTCTAGAATCTAGATGATATTATCATAGTTTCTTAATTATTTATTAGACCCTATTTACTTATACCAATACAAACTGTTCTTACATATTATATAAAAATTTAATATTTCATGTATAGACTATGAATAAATATATAAATACTTATAATTATTTTATTTTAATACGAGCAGTAAAACGACCCTATTTACTTATACCAATACAAACTGTTCTTACATATTATATAAAAATTTAATATTTCATGTATAGACTATGAATAAATATATAAATACTTATAATTATTTTATTTTAATACGAGCAGTAAAACGTCTGGTTATATACAATGTTAAAATTACAATTTTCATGAATTTTTCATGTAGCTTATTTAGCGTATTTTGCATTGTAACTGTACTATTTACCTACATTTCTTTCTATTTATGATTTATTAACGTAAAATAAAATAAACAAGAATTATTTTAAAAATATTATAA
>CAJPIZ010004680.1:0-10011 GCA_905368565.1 Medioppia subpectinata
AATCCTATGCTAAACCAATTTTATCACTCATTTGTTAAGCATTGTTACAATTGAGAGCACACGTAGGCGTCTATGGGATGAGCGCCCGGTGTTTAACAAATCACAGATTTAACCATAACTTTATGTGCGAAATTTTTTTTCAATATTTGTGTATGAAATCTATGTTTGCGTGTAAAGTTAACTTTACTACAAACTTTCATCAATCATTAATTAATACAATTTTTATAATTTATAAAAAGTTTTGCTATTATACAAGTTATATCATATGATATTGTATTCAAACATTCAAATATTACTGCATTACGTTATAGTTTTTTCCAACTGGCTTATAGAAAACACCGGTATTTGTTTCATTGGGTTAATTAGCTTCACAAACAAAAACTTATCAATTATTATTAATATTGTATTGTATTGTATAACAAATTGCAGGGACTGAGGGTCGGGTTCACACAAACTGTACATTCAATGGTATAATAACTTACCTAAGCCTTAAACCCATCATCAATTTTAACGTTTGTTTATTAATATATTTTTAAATTTAAAAAATAATTTAATTAAAATTCCTCATTTTTTAAAAACATTATTTTATGAAATTTTTTTATCATATAGAAATAAAGGTTATAAAGTCATTAATTTAACTAAATGTGTAAATACTACAATGTTTGACAACTAAAAACTGAGAGATATACACAGAATATAGACTCTTTTTTATACTTTTTTACTCAGTTTTCATATTATAGAGCTTTATATTCATATTTAATTTTATATTAAAACTGATTTACTATAAAATATTTAATTATATTTTATAACAGATTATCACAAATTTCTTCCAACGTTATTTAAATAAACGATTTTATAAAATATAACTCGTATTTGTTTAAATTAGTTTGTCACTGAAGTTTATGTAAAAGTTTAACATTAAAAGGTTTTGTTTGTTCAACACATGAATTATATTCAAACTTTGAGAAGTTTAATTAAAAAACTGGTAAAATTTTATTCAATTTATTTGTAATTTTCTTTAAAAAAGTTGCTAATAATCAGATTGTTTTTAAATCATTTATTGTAATTGATATTTTGCATATTTTATAATAATTTGTTGGTTTAAATCTTACTTTTAGTAATTATGCTGTAATTCAATAACAAATATTTATTCAACAAATTTTTTTATTAAACTTGTAATTTACAATTAAAAAGATTTGAGTTTTAATTAAAAATATAATAATAATCGAAAATTTGTTTAATTTTTGTTTTGTTTAAATTAAAATTATTATTTAATAGAGTAGTAGTGTATAAGAAATATATAATTACGATGAAATGGTCTAAGAATTAGAGTAGACTTTGATTTAACTGATGTTTTTATTAAATTCAATCTATTTATGAATCAAACAAACAAATCATTCATTCAATCGATAATAGCTCTAATCAATCGATTAAATTGCAGATTAAAATCATTTTTTGTTGCAATTATCAAAACAATAATCAAATATTTATCTAATATTATGATAGTTTTACTACCAACTTATTGTATAATTTAATGCACACCTATTTATAGTTAGGTTACAACTAATACTAACTTTTAATGATAATTGCAATTCAAGTAGAAATTTTTGATGGCTTTCAATGTTAATGACAACTGAAAAAATAGAGAGGATTTTGACTCAATTTGTTTGCTTTTACTCCAATTGCATTGAATTACAATTAAAGTGAATGCTTTCGCAATTGATTTATAGTATTATAATTATAATGCTATCAAAAGATTACTACTTCTAAACAAATAAATGTTTTTTGTTTATAATTTCAACCGTTTGTTTAAATTGATTGATAGAAATAGTATTCAATAGTTAATGTAATTCTGAATCCGATTAAAATACAAATATATATACATTAAACTTTATATACATGTATTCTATATTTTCTACCATATTTTTTGATTTTCAATTGTAATAAAAAGGAAATACATTTTAAAAATTGCAATTAATATTCCGTTTAAAAGAAAATTGTTTTTAAAGAGAAAATAAAATCAAGTTTTGACCAAAAAATAAATAAAAGATTTTAAATAAATTAATTATCATTTTGTGTTATAAAGACAACACATTGGATGAGTCCTAGAAATGTAGTTAAGAAGTAAAACATTTGTTTTTTATGATAAGATTTAGTTGTATTTTATTTGTTGTTTTGCTCTTTTAGTGGCAAAACATTTTCAAAACCAAACTTTGAACCCAATTCTCGCCGAAAGAAATAACTCATTAGAATTGAAATGAGATTTCAAACTATTCATTAAAATAGTCGTGTTTTCATTGCTTTTTGTTTTCTTATTGCAAAAGAAGAAAATTGTTTATATTGTGAACAATTTGGCCAATATTTGATGTTTTGTATTCAACGCCGATATTCAGTATTTAAGAGGAATTAATTGCAATTTAATAACGATTTGACATTTAATTACATATAATATTATGCATTCGTTTAATTAGGTTTGAAGGTTAGTATTGATTGACGCATTCATTGCTATTAATAATCTTATCATAAATTATATCATTGAATAACTTTTAGCAAAAGAGATTTAGAAATATTTTTTAAAAAATTAATGAATATATAATATTATTCATATATTGATAGTTTGCGTCAAATAATTAATTGATTTATTACACATTTAAATCACACACCATATGTCTGAAGCAATTCTGGTTATTATATCATACAATTCAAAGCAAAGGCACAAAAAAAGTCAATTTCTTATTAATTAGCGATAAAAATATTTATCTTTAATTAAGCGGTGAATAGATTTTCAACAGTTTACAGTCAATAAGTATTTATATGTTTAAGTGAATACACTTTAAGTTTATTTTTATTTATTGAGATATAAACGAATGATTTATTTGGTTTGATTTGATTGAGTTTTGATGTTATCTTTGAGTATACTGTATATGAATTGCTTTCTTCCAGTTATACTGTTTTACTACAAATAACTTCTATTTTCTTTTTCTGTATAGAAAATAGTTTAAAAGTAATGTTTGTTTTGCTTTTATATGGAAATAAATATTTTTCTTAATTCACAAAAACTATTTAAAGTTATTTTCATATGAAGTCGACATAAGTGTAAACAAAGCTATTTTGACACCAAATGAGAACACATTTGCAAATATCTATAATAAGAAGTGAATCCAACGCTAATCTGTTTGCCAAACATAAAAATGACAACTTTTTCTCATATTATGTCAATAAAGTGTAAGACCTGTGAAAACAATTGAAAATATATGTGTTTTTCAATAGACTTAACGGTCATTGACTTAACAATGATTCTAAAATTAATTCATGGATGAGATAACGCTTACAACAAATATTTAAATCTAATCCAAAACATCACAATATAAGTGCATTTTATTCATTTCCATTCAATTAGAGTTCATTTATATTCGAAATAAATATTCAAAATAATTTTTTCAAATAGAAACTAATTTAAATGATTGATTATAGACTACATCTGTGGGCACTAATCATACCGTTTGTATGTGTGGCGACACAAAACACAATCACAACTGTTTTTGTTTTGCATAACTGTACCAACAATTCATACGGTTTGTTAAGACTCTGGTAACAAAACCCACTTCACAGCCCCTCTTATCCCCTCTTATCGTTATTCTCTATTCAAACCCCCCATCGAGTGATGACATTAAGAAAAGCTTTATTTTTTCAATTCAATCCAAATTTGGTCCAAATTTCGCATTCATATGCAAACACTGTGGAAGAATTGGTGGCATTTTGAGGCAATGATCATAATTTATGTGTTTTTATTATTATTTGTGATAAATAAAATTAGTTTAGTTCACAAATAGATTTTATGCAATAGTTTTGTATGTGTTTAATATTAAACATAGATTTAATTCAAATTAAGTTTATATTTATTTAACCATTCGATGAATACTATATCAAAAATAATTGCTTATTTGAATCAAAATAAATTGAAATAATTAATTGAAAACTGATTTTATGATAACATTCTGTAACTAATAATATAAATATGATAAATACTTATTAATACAAAGATTAGTTATTTTTACACATATTCTCATATTAGAAATATTTTAATAATTAAGTGATTACCAGTTTTATTATTACTATTATAATTTTTACAAATTTCCAAAATTAATTTATTCAATTTCTACTGTATATTAATATTTTGAAAAGCATAACGTAATCGATTAGATATAACTACAGTGAAACTAATAGTTTTAAATAATGATAAATTAGGTCTAATTATTCGTTATTTCAAATACAGTATAATTTTCATTCAAAGTTTAATTTTACCAAAACATTTGTGCGATGGGTTTGACTGAAAACAATTTATTTTATTATTATATTAACTTTTACTTCAAGTAATTTAATCCCACATTAATAGACATTTTCTTAAATAAAAATGTTTTCTTATTATAATTTAGCTCAAAATCACAATAAAAAAGCATTTATTGCGAAGAAAATACTTTCGTTGATAAAAATAAAAGTTTAATATTAATATTATTAATACTCGTATCAAAAATACTTTTTAAACAATTTATTAATATTTATATTTGGGATTGAGATTGGGATCGAAATGTTTGGATTTACATTCAGGTGTTTTTATCCAAGAGTGGGAGCGTCTCATTATATGCAATGTATTTCTCAATTTAGCAAATGGTTTCACTTTTGGTGCCATTTTTCATATATTGTATTCTTATATAGATTTTACGAGTTTTTTAATGTTTAATCCCATTAGAGATTAGAAAGTAAAGTTGATATATCGTAACTTTTAGATTTTAATTTCATATTTTATTATATTAATCTATTTTAATAAAATATATAACTTACGCAATTTATTTCAATTTTTAAATATTTAATACTTAAATAAATTATAAGTTTTATGAATTATTTTATAAACTATTTTATTGCTAATATAAGAATATATATATAATTTAAATTTATTGGTACATAAAACTTAGATATAGTTTTAATTATAAACTAAAAATTATTTTCAATTTTAATAACAAAACAATAAATTTAAATGGAAACTTCTAGCCATATACAGTTTAAGAGTTAATCTAATATTAATTGTAATTAAATATATTTATAAAATATATGCAATATTATTTCTAGGAAGTATTTTAGTGCTCATAACTTTCATAAAATATAAAGAGCACAGAATGAGTGCTTTTCCTATAAAAATGTGGATAAATATACTGTATTTGTTGGTTAGCCCTCACAACTCACTAACTCTTATCAGATGTTATATTGAATGCAATTTATTTTGGTCTCTTCTTTAGCAAAATAAGGCGTTTTAATAATAATTTAAACGCTTTATTATTATTGTTCAGGTTTTTCATTCACTCTTCAAATGAATTATTAACTATTCTTTTATTTTTTTATTCAATTAATAATTTACACAAACTTTGTGTTCACTTTTGTGTATTATTTACTGCATATATAATCTGTATTATAGTTATATTACTATTAATTTTATTTTTACCCCAAAAGGGACGTTAAAAAGGAAAGAGAAAAAATTTTAATAAAATAATACTTTCATTAAATATAGTCATTATTCTCACTAATGAACTCAAATGTGTATAAATTTTAAGTTAAGCGCTGTTTAAAATATATTCAACAAAAAATAAATTGTGTGTATTTTCTATGTTTATAATAACAATTGGTTTTCTTTTTATGGCATATTTTTTTATTTTTGTAAATATAATCATAACTTATGCCACTATTCATAACATATCATATCAATAGCCAACAGCTAATAAGTTAATTAAATTTTAAACAAAATACAACAACAATAAAAAAATCTTATATGTTTTTCGTGAAGTATTAACTTATTCGACAGGCAATGAATTCATAATTCTCTCTCTCTCTCTCTCTCTCTCTCTCTCTCTCTCGAATTTGTTAGAGAGCTGTTGTGCCATATATTTGCGATTTCTATTTTTATGGATAACTGATAGACCAGTGTTTTTATGCTATAATTCATAAATTTGTTATAATACCTGCTGAGCAAATAAAACGTGATCTACGTCCATTTGCTTTTTACACTAAATATTTAATTTTATTTACAGAATTAAATCTATGAATTTTAACAGTTATTTATTTTTACGCACAAAATATCTGTTAAGATTTAAAAAGCGATAAAAATATTTCATATGATTTTGCATTTAATGATTCGCTAAACAATTCACTAGATTTAACATTATTTCGAGAAAATAATAATTTAAAAAAGTGTTAATAAATATTAATACATGTATTAATTAAATGATGTGCTCTAATAAGTTGTGTTAAATCTAAAGTTTGTTTCTGTATTTAATCTGTAGATATATTAATTTTGGGTAATTTCTCTCCTAATTATAAATCTATTTTTTGAAAAAAATCAGTGAATCTCATGATTTGAGACAATGTATACCTTTAAGGCTGTTATTAAATACGAATTTACTTTTATTGGACTAAATATCAAATTGAATTCTAACGAAAAGTTTTCATTACTTCTTGTCCTAAATATATAAACATTTAAATAATCACATAATATATTGATTCATCAAATTAATTGCATTTTATTGATTTAAATTTAAAAATAAGCTCAGATTGTAAATACCTTTGCAAACATGTACTGTATTTTACAGCAATGATTATGTTTAATATGATTCTGGCTTTAAATAAGAAATCATAATATTATGATAGGGTCTGAATAAAGCGGTTATAGCCTTATGATTGACGTGAAAGACTGAATGTATTTAAAACTCATGAATGTTTTCAAATAGATTTGTTAAAGCACTCGACATTTGCATCGATTACTGCAGTATATGTAATAAAAAGGGATTCAAATATGTAAATGACATTTGAATTAATTTATATGACTTTTACCCATATTTTATGTTACCCTTCAAGCGATCTAATCATTTGTGCAATTGATAGGAAAAAATAGAAACAAATCAATTAATTTTTCATTTCTAGATTTAAAGGCGATTTAAAATTGGTTTTGACTTATATTTCCAAAGTAATAAATTTTTTACAAAATAATTTATGTTAGTTTTAAAAGTTTAATTATAAAACATATCTAAATAAAGGATTTAGAAGTAATTTTACGTTTTGAACTAATGTCTACTTTAACGGCACTAAATATTTGTATAAAATTTATATAGTTTTGTTAACTTTACTATTAATTCATTTGCAAATCTTGACGTAAAAATAATAGAATTAATATATATTTTATGTAATTGTTTATAAAACGGGATTGTAATTGATATAAAGGTGTTTAATGTATTTAATTACTTGTTATCGCTAACGAAAATCACCCGATTTTTGCCTCATTAATTAAAAAAGGTATTTTATTATGACTTTTATTGAGGTTAATAATAAATCACTCTTCATGTTTGTAAATAGATTCAAAATCAGTTATTATATCAGAAATTACTTTTTACATGAATAACAATATGTGTATTATATGAACAAAAAACAACAATTCTCTTCAATTCCGCAAAAATCTAAATGTTTGATAAAAATATAAATAATTATCTTTATATATGCAATAATACAGTATTCTTAGAGTACTCTTACAGTACTCTTACAGCACTGTTATTATTATTTTTAATTATCTTATGGTAGAACCAAGAATTGGGACGAAATTACAATTAATTTTATGCCAATATATATGTGTGTTAAATAAAAAGTATATTTTAAAAATGTTTTCTTTATTTCGATGATTAAGTGTATAATGAAGTAAATTGGAGTCAAAAATGAGTGCAATAAATATACATTTTTGCTCAACAAATAGTCCATTGTTTTAAATTAGATTTGATGCCATAAAACCACAAAATCCATATTAATATTAACATTAATATTCACTGAACATAGCCTCAGATGCGATGATTAGTTTGTATTTTTGTTGCGCTTTGTTTTAGGGGTTATTTTGTTTTAATATTGATATTGGACTGGTTTTGGATGATGTTTAGCAGACAATATTTAAGAGATGTTCACTTTATTTATCAAATCATTATAATTACTACAATCTAGATATGAGGCGACAGACGAGTGCCGGTTAGGGCTCTAAACGTGATCTAATTGCCCAAAGAAGAAGAGCAAATGATTGTTGAAATACACCCAATCATTATTATTTAGCCTCTAAATGACCATTTGATATGTGTTTTTATAATTTGTATTTTATATAAATTAATATCAATCTCATGTTATTTAGAGTTTATCTGATTGGACCGATCGTGAGGGGCGGATGTGCTCTAAGAAATGCTTAACTCTGTCTTTATTTTATTTCATTTAAATTTCATTATCAATGGGAATACAAATAAATCTTTCCAATTGTATTGTATTGCATATCGTTTCGGAGATTCAGATTTTAATTAAAAAATCTTTTCACGAGAGAGTCCTTCGCATACCAGTGACTGGAGGAAGGATTTGTAACATATATTTCTCATATAATTCATTCAAATTGTATGTAGTCTTTAAGGCTATTTGAAAACATTAATATTTTATAAACAGCTCTAACTGTGAATAAGAAGCTCTGAATTTGTTATTATTTCTGGTTTAGTGGTGTTAATAATATTAACGAATTATATGTTAACTAATTTTTTATTTTTAAATCCACTGTTTCTGAGCTCAAAATAAATTTCAATAAATAAATACTAATTTGTGTTTTGCAAAAAACAACAGTTAATTATGTGATGTACAAAATTATTTTAAATATAATTTTATATTTTCCTATTCTATTTCTAATATAAATAATATTCAGATTAAATTTTGCTAATCTATTAATAAAAAGTAAACTTATTTTTAAAGTTATTTTTGTTTTTATCTCATAGATCTCTACGAGGAAAAAGTCTAAACACGAAAAAATTAATAAATAAAAGTTTTGCAAACATTTGATAGAAAATAGTAAGTTTTATATATATATATTTATTTTAGATTTTTATAATGTTTATAGATTTTAGGATACAAATAGTGGAATAAATGTTCATAAGTATTACTTTCATGTATTGCATTAAATTAGCATAAATTATAGTTTCGATTCAAATCCATATTATAGACCATAAATAAGCATTCAATACAATCGATAAATATTACTACAAATCTAAAGTCCTTAATAAAAGTAATAAATTATGGACTTTACAAAAGACTTTAATTTGCGATAAATATTTATAAGAAATATAACTGTACTATAAATTATAGTCTATAACTACAGCATTGAATTTTAGGTGACAAAACCAATCTAAAATTATCTATAAAAGTTACTTAAAAATGGCTAAAAGTTGCTAAAAATCATAAAAAGTTATTTAATTTTACTTAAAATAATTCTATGTGTTCTATGATATACTCCCAATTATGTATCAGTATAAGTAGTAAGGTATGAGTTTGTTAATTTAAAAATACAAAACAAACATTCAATTTAAGCTTAATTTAATTATATGTGAAACTTCACTAAAACACATATCTCCATATTTTAAACTTTTACTATAATGCAAGTTTATAAAAATTTTACACATAAGTGTAAAAATTTCGTATGCTAAAACATTCTAGGTATATGGTATGCCCCAAACTTTCAGGAGATTCTCTGCTTACGGGACAAAAAGTTATTTAACTTCAATTCAATGCTTTAACTATAACTATAAGAAAACATATTATGTTTTGTTCCTAAAAATCAATTCTTTAAATATTGATTGAATAAATCAATATTATTATTGAGAATAAACTCTTAATAAATTATAACAACAAATATTATAACTCATAGAGAGAATACTCTTTTGACAAATTGAGAGAAACTCTCATAATTAGTAAAATTGGATGAAATGAATGCCATTAAATTTAGTGCAAGATTTATATAGAAAACACTTTTTATGTTAATGAGATTGAATTTAATGCAAATGATGTTTGAATATAGTTTAATGCACTCATGCATTCACTTTATCGTTGAATGAGATACTAATTCATAATCATAGTTATTCTCTCTCTCTCTCTCTCTCTCTCTCAGGTATGGCCTTCAAAGCG
>CAJPIZ010004681.1:0-10010 GCA_905368565.1 Medioppia subpectinata
GTCTAGTTGTATACTTCATATTGTCAAGTGACTTCCTGTTTGGCCGCAGTGACCACGTTTATCGGGAAAAATCTGAATGTCAATTCTTTTATTTCATAAATAACGATATCATATTATATATCAATAGAAAAATATGGATGAGTAGAATCGACATCCGAAGGAATTTCTCAAATCTGATATAATCGAGAAAAGTTATATCAAAATTTAAAAAAATTATTATCAGTTATGTACGTTTTTATTGTAAATAGCATAATAACTGAACATTATTTATATAAATTTCAATTNTTTATTGTAAATAGCATAATAACTGAACATTATTTATATAAATTTCAATTATGCTTACAATGATAATTAATTTTGCAAATTAAAAAATATATAATTTTTGGAATTTTACCAATTAACCTTGAACTTTGTCTTTTTTATATTTGATGTAATATTATAATTATATACTAATTTGATTATAATCAATTGTGTGCACTTAATTCATGTATTTCAAACATTTATTTTAAAACTTATGGCTGTTTGTCAATACAATCCGTTTCACTCGACAAAATTGGTTTACGATACAGCACGAGGGTTAAAGCTGTGCAATAACTCTCCAAAGTAGGCGTGTCGGTTCACAGTAAAAACATCTCTGCTTTTTAGTGACAAATCAAAAATAGGCTTCACTTCTGTTGTTGTAATGTATTGTTGTAATAATGTCTACAAAAAATGACCACAAATTGTATTAATACATATGGAATAAGAGTACAGTTTGTATGCATTTGTTGTTCAAATATTTTGATTAAACTTTTGCCGCTTTCTAACAATACAGTCGACTCTCGTTATTATTTCAACACTTTTTTACATTCCATTTATTAACGCTTTTATCGTTTGTTTTGATTTGAAAACAATATTTAAATATAATTTCAAACAAACGTTTCGTACAATCAGTTCATCACATCTGAAGAGATGTCACAAAACATGATATCAATGAAGACATCACTCGAGACCACAGATGACGGCAATGAAGACAACAAACAACAGGTATTTCACAAACAATTGACTGTTTATTGAGTTTTAATTGTTTTTATCACTCATTTTAGGCGCAAATCGATGCGAAGAAGTCTTTCAATCGTTTCGACGATGACTTGTGTGGACACATATTGTCTTATCTCTCAGTCGAAGACCGATTCCGTTACGAATGTGTGTCCAAACGATTCCAGAAGAAAGTCTTGGAGAGTGTTGTGAACATCGATATCAATGTCTTCAGCGGACTCTTTGAGCAATTATACGAAACAAACGCAACAATGACTCAGATTTGCAAACAATTGAAAACAATGGCCACAAAGTGTCCAAACATTGAAACTATTGATTGCCAGCAAAACAGCATATCTTTCGTATCGGTTCCCAAAGTGTTGACTATATTTCGTAATAATTGTCAACATTTACGCGACATTTACTATGAATTAGGTTCAGATGATTACCAATTGGTCCCACAATTTGCACCAATGATGACACGTATAGATGTTAAACTTCCAAAGGCTTGTCATTCACGGCTCGGTTCCAGATACCCGTCTTTTCGATTTATTAAATTTAGATTTTTGAACATATTTTTTTAATTATCGGCGCAAATGGCCACAAACAACCGTCTAGGAAACCCTTAACCTAACCTAACCTAACTTACCATAATATAACTAACTTAAATTAAAATAATATTTTATAAAATTATTTTTATAATGGTTTTCTATGGGAAGTTAATGTCGCGATATTTCTGAAAGTATTCGAGATAGAAAATTTTGGATTTGATAATCGTGTTCAGCGTTAAATTCTACATCGAATCCATATATCACATTCATAAATTTCGTAATTTTGATGGGGGTGGGGGTTAAAAAAGGAGGTCTGGGAGGGGTGTGCCCAGAGGGTTTTTTGGAGGGCTATATGTACTGATCATAAAAATATATATGTTGGTGGGCTAAATCGAAAAGACGGGAAACTGGAACCGAGCCGTCATTCACTCATTCGTTGCCATCGATTGTCTCATTTGCGAGTCTCCTCTTTGCCGGACGTCTTTCACACCACTTCTGGAGAACTATTGGCGAAGAATTTACACACATTTACATTCAATCACAGTTTGACTGCGAGTGGAGTACTCTTTGAGGCATTCATTGCCGGCAATCAGACCCTCAAAAGTCTGACAATATATCCATCGAGTGGTTATCCAAACAATATGAATGAAGTGACCGAACAGTTGTCACGATTACCACAATTGCGGGAATTGTCACTTCATTTACATCTAACCGATTGCCAGACATTGAATTCGTTAAGATTTTGTCCGCAATTAAAACGATTGACATTAGATCTCAACGAAGAAATCGATCAGAAAATGTTGGATCCATTGAAACACTGCCGACGTTTAACGCATTTGACTATACATTCAATCGGACCTAAAGTTGATACTAATTCGCTGTTTAATTGTGTCAATCATTGGCCACGACTTCAATACTTATCCATTGATGATTGCAATTACGAAAGAGGTGTCGAGTTTTTGGGTTACATCTCAAGACTCCCGGCGCTGCAAACGCTTGTAATCGAGGGTTTGAACGGTTTTCTCAGAGATAATGATTTCTCGGATCTGTTGGTCAGAAGTCCTAAACTAAAGAACATTACAATCCGTTTCTTTTTTCAATCTTTTTGCCGTAAAAGTAATTTTTTTAGTAATTTCATTATTTAATATTGCATTCAATTTCACTTCTTTTTGTCCTAAGATATGACCCAAGAGTTGACACATTTGAAGACATCATTCGAGACCAGAGATGACGGCAATGAAGACAACGCACACCAGGTTTTCGACAAACAATTAACTGTTTATTGAGTTTTAATTGTTTTTGTTTTACATTTTAGTCACAAATCTATGCGAAGAACTCTTTTGATCGTTTCGGTGATGACTTGTGTGGACTTCTGTTATCTTATTTTCCACTCAAAGATCGGTTTCAATACGAATGTGTGTCCAAACAGTTCCAGAGGAAAATCTTCGCGAGTGTTGTGGACATTGATATCGATTATAAATTCAGATTACATATGAGAAACACAACAATGACTCAAAAGATGTCCACAATTGCCATAAAGTGCCCAAACATTGAGACAATTGACTTTCGAAGATTACATTCTGCCGAACGTATTCCCCAATTGTTGGCCATATTTCGAGACAATAGTCCGCATTTGCGGGACGTTTACTGTGAATTGAGTGATGAGACTAACCAATGGATCCAAGACTTTGGACAATTGGTCACACGAATCAAAGGCTACTCTTCATCGATAAAACAGGCACTCATTCATTGCCACCGATTGTCTCATTTAAATACAAGCGAATTATCAAACGTTTTTGCCGACAATTCCGGACAACTGTTGGCAAACAATTTGATTAAATTTGGTTTCAGTTATGGTTCGGATGAAAGTGAAGAATCGGATGATAATGAAGAGGTGATTAACAATGAAGAACTGTTGTCCCGATTCCTGGCGGGGAATCAATCACTTAAAAGTGTTTCTGTCGATAATTACAATAACGAAATGCCAATAGATATCACAGAACTGGTCCACCAATTGTCACGATTACCACAATTACGGCAATTGACGCTCCGTTTAGACCTAATCGATGGCCAGACATTGGATCCGTTGACATCATTCCCGCGGTTAATGCGTTTACAAATATATTCCACTCAAACAATCGATGTGGAAGTGTTGGAACCGTTGAAACAATGCCAACGGTTGACACATTTAACACTTAATATATTGCAAATGAGTGACACATTTTGGGTTAATTGTGACAAACATTGGCCGCGACTTCAATGCCTATCCATTCGTGACAACAATTACAAGATTGAGGTTTTGGATCACATCTCAAGACTACCGGCTCTGCAGACACTGGCAATCAATGGCATCAGTGAATGTCTCAACGATAATGATTTCGATGACCTGTTGTCCAGAAGTCCTAAACTAAAGGCTATTAGAATCGGTGGATATCTAAGAACTTATTGTCGTTAAAGTGGTTTAAATGTAAATCCATTTCTAAAATAACATTAATTTTATGTTTTTTATTTCATATTTAAGGCAATAATTTAAATGCTGTCAAAATTATATATAAATGTTAAGCAAATGTAATACATATTTATGTTCACAAATAAAACAATTTTCGCAAATTAGAAATATTTCAATCAATTCCTTGAGACTTCACTTCAGTAATGAATTGTTGAAAGAATTTCTACAAAAAAATGCAAACAAATTGTATTAATAGATATGGAATATGAGTACAAACTGTTTGTATGCATTTGTTGTGAACTTATTTTGAATAAACTTTTGCCACTTTATAACAATACAGTCGACTCTCGTTATTATCTCAACTCTTATTGTTATTTACATTCAATTTATTAACGGTTTTATCGTTTGTTTTGAATTGAAAACACTATTTAAATATAATCTAAAACAAACGTTTCGTACAATCAGTTCATCACATCTGAAGAGATGTCACAAATCGTGAAATCATTGAAGACATCACTCGAGACCACACATGAAGACATTGAAGACAACATTCAACAGGTATTTGACAAACAATTGACTGTTTATTGAGTTTTCATTATTTTTGTTAAACATTTTAGACACAAATCTATGCAAAGAACTCTTTCAATCGTTTCGGTGATGAACTGTTTGGACACATATTGTCTTATCTCACATTCAAAGACCGATTCCAATACGAATGTGTGTCCAAACGCTTCCAGAGAAGGATCTTCGAGAGTGTGGTGTATATCGATATCTATGTCTTCAATGGATTCATTAGACACAACACAAACACAACAATCACTCAAACGTTGGCCACAATCGCCAGAAAGTGTCCAAACATTGAGATCATTGATTCCATACAATTGAGAGAATTTTATGGATCCGTTTACAACGTGTTGACAATATTTCATAATAGTTGTCAATATTTGCGTCAAATATACTCTCTGTTACGTTCAGATTATTACCAATTGATCCAACGATTCGGACCAATGATGACAAGAATACACGTTTACGATTCGTTGGCAAAGAATTCCCTCATTCAATGCCACCGATTGTCTCATTTGCGAGTCTATCACCACTTGCCGGATGTCTTCGACACCACTTCAGGGCAACTATTGGCCAACAATTTACACACATTTTCATTTAATCACAGTTTGACTGCGAGTGGAGTACTCTTTGAGGCATTCATTGCCGGCAATCAGACCCTCAAAAGTCTGACTATTTATCGGTCGAGTGATTGTCCAAACAATATGAATGAAGTGACCGAACAGTTGTCACGATTACCACAATTGCGTGAATTGACACTTCATTTACATCTAACCGATTGCCAGACATTGAATTCATTGCCGTTTTGTCCGCAATTAAAACGATTGAAATTAGATCTCAGCGAAGAAATCAACCCTCAAATGTTGGATCCGTTGAAACACTGCCGACGGTTAACACATTTGACTATACATTCAATCGGACCTAAATTTGACACCAATTCACTGTTTAATTGCGGTAATCATTGGCCACGACTTCAATACCTATCGCTTGAGGATTGGTTTTACGAGAGAGGCGTCGAGTTTTTGTCACACATCTCGAGACTACCGGCGCTGCAAACGCTTGTAATCCATGGTTTGAGTGTATGTCTGAGAGATAATGATGTCTATGATCTGTTGGTCAGAAGTCCTAAACTCAAGAACATATATATCCGTTACTTTTTTCGACCTTTTTGCCGTAAAAGTGATTTTTTAGTGATTTAATTATTTAACATTGCATTCAATTTCACTTCTTTTTGTTGTAAGATATGACCCAAGAGTTGACACATTTGAAGACATCACTCGATACCAGAGATGACGGCGAAGACAACGCACACCAGGTTTTCGACAAACAATTAACTGTTTATTGGGTTTTATTGTTTTTGTTTTACATTTTAGTCACAAATCTATGCGAAGAACTCATTTGATCGTTTCGGCGATGACTTGTGTGGACTTCTGTTGTCTTATTTTCCACTCAAAGATCGGTTTCTATACGAATGTGTATCAAAACAGTTCCAGAGGACAATCTTTGCGAGTGTTGTGGACATTAATATCGATTATTCATTCAGATTACATATGAGAGACACAACAATGACTCAAATGATGTCCACAATTGCTACGAAGTGTCCCAATATTGAGACCATTGATATTCGAAGATTACTTAGTGGCGAACGTATTCCCAAATTTTTGGCCATATTTCGAGACAATTGTCGGCATTTACGGGACGTTTACTGTGGACTGAGTTATGAGATCAACCAATGGATGCAAGACTTTGGACATCTGATCACACGAATCTGTGACGGCGACTCTTCATCGATAAAACAGGCACTCATTCATTGCCACCGATTGTCTCATTTAAATATAAGCCAATTATCAAACGTTTTTGCCGACAATTCCGGACAACTGTTGGCAAAAAATTTGATTAAATGTGATTTTAGTTATGGTTTGTATGAAACTGAAGAACTCGATGATAACGAAGAGGTGGTCAACAGTGAAGAACTGTTGTCCCGATTCCTGGCGGGGAATCAATCCCTTAAAAGTGTTTCCGTCAATAATTACAGTCACGATATGCCGATAGATATCACAGAACTGGTCCACCAATTGTCACGATTACCACAATTGCGGAAATTGACGCTTAATTTAGATCTAATCGGTGGCGAGTGTTTGGATTCGTTGCCATTATTCCCGCGGTTAATACGTTTACAAATAATTGATACCAAAAATGCAATCGATGCCAAACTATTGGAACCGTTGAAACTCTTGCACCGATTGACACATTTAACACTTAATATACTGAAAATGAATGACAAATTTTTGGTTAATTGTGGTAAACATTGGCCGCGACTTCACTACCTATCCATTCGTGACAACAATTACAAGATTGAGGTTTTGGATTACATCTCAAGACTACCGGTTCTGCAGACACTGGCAATCAATGGCATCACTAAATGTCTCAAAGATAATGATTTCGATGACCTGTTGTTCAGAAGTGGTAAACTAAAGACCATTAGAATCGGTGGACGGATGAGATGTTATTGTCGTAAACGTTAATTGAATTATAAAATGCCGTTTCATTTAGTCTTCAGTTAAAATTGTTATTTAACTTTAATATTCATATTATAATTGTTTAATTATTTTAAATTCATTTCAAGACCTAATTCCTGCCGTTATTTTGTATTAAATTTGATTTTTTTTTTTGATAAACCATTTCTGTATTTCTATTATATTTAATTTGTTTAAAAAATTATAATTAATAAAAGAAATTTAAAAATTAAAATTAACTACAATTAATATTTTTTTGACAATTTTTTGGCAACTTTTAACAAAACGTTACTTTATTTACATACGAAACCTAATGATAAAATTTTATGATTTTTTGCTTAATTAACTTTATAATTACTTTAAAATAATAATTTACTTAAACATCGCACATATTTCATCGCATAATTAACAGTAAAGCCATAAATATTTAAATCATTTTTACGACAATAAAACTTTGGATAAAAATATTTGCCACTGATTTCAATCGTCTTTAGTTTAGGACTTCTTGCGAACAGATCCTCGAAAAGACAATCTCTGAGACAATCAATCCCTTTGTCACGAATGACAAGCGTTTGCAGCGCCGGTAGTCTTGAGATGCGATTCAAATACTGGCCGTTAAAATATCGGCACTCAATGGACAGGTATTGAAGTCGTGGCCAAAGTTCGTGACAATTGTCTAACAAATTAAAGTCCATTTGCGGGCATTTGAACGACAAATGCGTTAATCTTCGGCCGGGAAGCGAGAGATCAAATGGTATGACGCCATCGATTAGAAGGGCATTGATATCGAAACCAATAATTAAATCTAATCGCTTTAACCGTCGAAACAATGTCAACGAATCCAATGTCTGGACATAAGAGTCGGTAAACGTTGAACACAATCGGAGTGACAATCGTTTCAATTGTTTACAATTGACGGCAATTGTGGCCAAAGACTTGTTTAATGAGTTGTGTTTCGGACAGACATTGAATTGTAGTCTCAATTCCCGTAATCCGGGAAAACCTGACAATTGATCCGCGAGTCGGCTGTAAGTGTCGGGAGAGTAGGACTTGATATCAGATATGATGACACATCTAAGGGACTGATTGTTGACCACTAATGTCGACAACATTTGGTTATTATCGGCGTTTAGATTGAATCTGAATTCAAAACTCAACAAATTCTTAGCCAGAAGTCCTTCGGAAGCGTTGCCGTCGTAATTGAGTGTTGAAGTGACCATTAAATGGGATAATTGGTGGTAACGATGAAGTGATTTGTTTGCCGAATAACATCCGAGTCGTGTGATTAGTGGCGCGAAAGTGTGGATCAAATCAGTTTTGTTTGACCAGAGATTGCAATAAATTTGTCGCAAATGTCGACAATTGTCTCGAAATATGGCCAACACTTCGGGAATGTGTTTATTACACAATATTGTTCGGCAGTCAATGATCTCAATGTTTGGACACTTCTTGGAAATTGTTTCCGTCGTTTGTGCGATTGTTTTGTCTGTATTTTGTATTTGTTTAAACATTTTCTCTTTTATTTCAATTTCCACAACACTCTCGAAGACAGTCCTCCGGAACTGTTTGGACACACATTCGCATCGAATCCTGTCTTCGAACGGGAAGTACGACAATAGAAGTGCACACAAGTCGTCACCGAATCTGTCCATTGAGTTCTTCGCGTAAATCATTGGCTAAAATGTTTAACCAAAACAATTAAAACTTAATAAACAGTCAATTGTTAGTCAAATACCTGTTTTCTTATGTATTGATAGCTATAATCAATGGTCAGAATTGATGTCTTCATTGATATCATGTTTTGTGACATATATTAAGCTGTGATGAACTGATTGTAAGAAACGTTTGATTCAAATCATATTAAAATTTGAATTTTTAAATTCAAATAAATGTAAAAACAATATATAAAACTTTTATAACAATTTTAAATTATGTTAAACTAAGTTATATAACGAGTATTGATTGTATTCATTGTTATAATTCAATTAGAAATAAAGAGAAATATAAATAAAAATTAAATACTTATAAAAATAATTGTTATCAAACATTAATTATAAACATTAAAGAATGTAATTAGTAATTAAACCCTAAATTATTATATATTTTACTTTAAACATACTGTATATTGTACATACAACTGTACATACAGTATGTTAGTATTATTACAGTATATTACTAATATATAATCTAGCCTATTATCTAATTTAATTGATTAGATAATATTTTTATAATCATAACCTGGGCAATGACAATATTTGTATAAAGTCAATCAAACAACTTATCTCATAATTTATGAGTCATAAATCACTTATTATTATGTATTGCAAACAATAGTAATAATACTGTGAAATATTTATAATAAACTAACATTTTATAAATTATAGATTAGTATAGTGTTTAGTGTTGTAATAAACTTTTAAACAATTACCACGATTAATGTGTTTACATTATATTTAAAAGCAATTAAAATTATTATATTTAAATCCATTAAAAAATTTATTATAAATAAAATTATATTATTTTATTAATACCTAAGTTATGGGACAACGGATGTCAAGTGTAAACACATTTCCAAATGATAGACAACAAGTATTTTAGAAATAATTTAATTGTCTATTAATTATTTTTGTTCAACATTTTAGTCGCAAATCCATCCGAAGAACTCTTTCGATCGATTCGGCGATGACTTGTGTGGACTCATAGTGTCTTTCTTTCCACTCGAAGACCGTTTCCGTTACGAATGTGTGTCCAAACAGTTCCGGAGGACTGTCTTCGAGAGTGTTGTGGACATCAATATTGAAGACACAAAAAGAAAAACTCAAAGAATTGATATTCAATTGTTGCTAAAAATATCCACAAAGTGTCCAAACATTCAAACTATTGATTGTCTCACAAAACGGGGAATCGTTGCAA
>CAJPIZ010004683.1:0-10005 GCA_905368565.1 Medioppia subpectinata
ATAAGAGATCGTACAAGAAGTGATGCAATGAATGATATTTCAAATACAAATACTAAAATATATGTCATTTTGAATGCATTACGGCTTTTCTAAACGAAAGTGGAATTTTGTATCATCTTTTTGGGCAAAAATATGTCGAGAATATAGTGTTTGTGAATGTCATGAGAATTCAATTCTCAATGCATGAGAGCTCTTAGAAAAGATGATCGGGTCGTGGCTTTGGGCGCAGTCTCTCCCATAACAGACTCACATTTATAAAAGCAATTTTGGCAAATATGGGCTCAAATATTGCTTATATAAGGCTTAATCGTCTGTAATTAACACTCGTTATCTATTAAAGATTAATCACGATTTTAAACGCAAATTCATTATGAGATCTTAATTTATTACATTATAATAGACTAAAGTATACACACGACTTCAATATTATGCAAATATAAACTCATGAAATACACAATGAACACATGAGTACTGTACATGATGCTATTTTATCCATATCTGTTATTAGATATACCACAACTGTTAATGGTTGACAAAATATGAACATAGTTTACTCGTAATATGCATAATGTTATTTTATGTTGGTATCATCACTAATACCGTAAATGTAATTTTGATTTTTAAAAAAATTTCAATATTATTTAACGAATTTAAGATAAGAGCACTTAAGAAAGCCATTAGATTTAGCATCAAAGTTGAGTTACAAATACTCTATTTTAAATACACAAATGTTAGTAATACAGTCTTTTCAAAATATTTAAACCCATGTTTTTAACATCATAAAGTTGTATGTAATGTACTATCATATGTATTTAATCAGGTCATTTATAGCCAAATTACTGTTTATAAAATATTTAAAAGTTATAATTATTAAATATTCATAAATATCTGATATTTATTTTTGTTAAAACTAATGTATGTACTAGAAAATTAACATAATATATTGATTGTTTGTTTTATGTTACTTTAAGTAATGTGTGATGCGATATAATAATTTTAGAATTTGCTATTTTATATAAATGGATAGTCAATAGTTGTTTACTTTGAATTATTTACATTCCATGTAATTAAATATTATTGTATTAATAAATTAAATTGTATTTGAATCGGAATAAATAGATGTTTTAATAACTCTCATTAAAAATGCCTCAAATACAGCGTATATATTTATTATCAATTATAATTAATTGACATTTTATGTTTGTTTTACATTAGATTAATATTGTTTTACACCGTATTTTACATTCAAGTCTGTAATTAAGTTTGGTACTTTAAGACATAAAATAATCGTTAGCATTAAAACTTCAATTAATTATTTAATTATTTCAGATTTAAAACTGGAAACTTATTAAATAGATTGTAAATGATGTGTACAAAACACAAACACAGATTAAGTGTTGCTAAAGTAATTTGGTATGAAATTGTGAAAGCGTTTCGGTATTAATTGTAAGCATACTTTAGCTAAAAATGTATTTATGATTGTATTCTGTTATAAAAGTCAATCAAAAGCAAATCAATAAAAATCCTTTTGAGCCATACATTGAATGAAATTACATTTTATCCCTTTAGATATCTTCACTATACTGTATATGAAAACAATTCTTTAATAACAACTTATAAATGGATAATAATCTTCAGTGTTATAGCCATTAGAGTCAAGTATTATTAGAGTTGGAAAGAAATCATAATTTTATATAAAAAGAAGAAAAAGCGTTATTAATAATAGCATTAAAATAATGAGAAGAAAGAAAAAATTGTATTTCTTTATGCATACCATAGGGAATGCCATTTCTAAACAGCAAACCTTTTGTTAAATAACAATAAAACAGAATATATGTTAAAAGTTTAGAGATTTTGCATACATTGGCGGAGGAGAGCGCCGATACCTTTAGTCTTTTGTCAATAGAAAAGAGTATAATGTATGTACACATAGTATGAGAGTACTTGAACCTAGAGGATAAACAACATATTGCAACATCTATCTGAGTCCGATATTTTACTCGTATTCATTAGATACCATATAAATGGTGGTAAATTATAGGCACACCTATTAATCGACTCTTTATGCCATGATTAAGCCCAGTAATAGCACCGCCAATGAAGCCTATGTATGGCAATGGCATTAATGGTAATCAGTTAACACAATCAACTCATGTCTTCACAAAACTAAAGCTCTCTTACAATACTTTACTGATGGAGAATAAAAGGGTTATAAAACTTTTATATATTATATTTTATAATAAAATTAATAATAACTTATTTGTATTATGCATCAAATTTTGCATTGTTATGTATATAATTTTTTTACATTAGTCCATTGTTTCCATGAATTTAAATTTTTAATATTCTAAATTATGATAAAATGTTGTATGAATTAAATTCTCGCACAATTTTTGCAAACTAATAATTAAATTACTGAATGTCTGCATTAACGCTATGGAGACGTGTGCGGAATATTAAGATCTAAAATGCCAGTTATTGTAGTTATTCAATAACTAGTGGTTATATGAAATGTATACCAATAATAATAATAATGTTTAACACGTATTGGTTTCATATAAAGATGGTATACTTCCTGTTACCATTGCATCGTCGGATCGCTCATTGAATCAACACAAATAATATTACTTTTCTAAACCCACTCATCCTTTTTATTTGAGAGATAGTTATTGATATAAGAAAAACATTTGTAAAGTAATACTAAAACTTAATATTTAGTGAAAATTCAATTATATGTGTAGTTAAAGACTGTGTTGCGATCGTCTTAATCCCATATTCAGATCATATATTTGTATTTGCATTATATTTGCTTCAAATTGCTTTATCGATCACTAATAGAGAGAGCATTTCTATTGAGTTTAATGGTTTGCAAGCAATTCCTTCACACAAATTCACGCCAACACTCATTGGTTTCTCTTTTTATTTCTCGTTAAAAAATATGAAACATTTAATTTCATTCACTATTATTTTTAAGCGACAAACATCTAATGAAACATAGATTCATTTACTAACGAATATTAATGTAATTTATCTAAACTGATAGCAGATTAGTGTATAAATCATTAATAATTTTGTATAAATGTTTGCACAAACTATTGAATATGCTGTAAACACACGCATAAATATATTAATATTTGTTGCAAAACAAATCAATCATTTCTTGCTTTCAATATGAGTTTCTAAATAAAATGAAAATAAAATTATTTACTCCGAGAGTAGAGTTTGTCATAAGGACTGGCGTCTGACGAAAGAATATTCATTTAATGTGAATTTCATGCACTAAATAGTATGGAAAATATTCCTATTTCTATGGCATAGTATATGTGCTCTTATTGTATAAGATTTGAAAACCGCAAACAAAATTATCCGCTAAGATGTGAGACTCAGACACAAAAGTACCGTTTTGTTTGTAAATAATACTAAATGATTATAAAGCACGCGAAATGATTTCTTAACAATACTGTAAATAAACGGAAATTTCTACTTAATTTAACTTTAGATTTAATAACTTAGTTTTTATTTGTCTCGCTTTTATAATATAAACATTTATATGTCTTTGGTTAGACATTTCAATATTTTTAAAAATCAATTTTAAGTCTGATAGTAAATGGTAATCAAGAAAGAAATCCAATAATTTCCAAATGATTGCTCACTTCCTAGTAATTCAAAATATGTCTTCACTTTCAATAATAGTTAATAATATAATTAATAAATATATTTTATGTTAAAATCATAAAAATATGTTTTTGCCTTTTAAACACATTAATTAAGTAAAATAATAAATAGTTAAATTTAATTATAATTTTAATATATCACTAAAATCCACTCCTCTTTAAATTTTGAATTAAATGATAATCAGAATTTATATAAGTGTTGTATAAAAATTTAATTATTAATGAAACACAAATATAAATTACCCAACAAATAAAAAACTTGTCCAAAACATACCTTTATATGAGAAATTAGTTTGAAAATTAAATATAGAGAAATGCTGAGTTAAGCACTTATAACAAGCATTTATAACAAAACTTTATGGTCACTAATATTGAGTATATGAGCGCAGAATAAATAATATACACATTAATTGAATTATTATTGTCATCACATTGTTTGCAGCAAAAGTGTGGGCTTTTATTACAGAGACGTCCACTCTTTCATAGCGAGGGAGAGAAAGAGTGAGCACTAGTTTTGAGCACAGATTTAATTGGAGTCCTATTTTCAATACTTATTTAATTGAATCAATTAGAATATAGAGAGCCATATATCTAGCACTGAATATACTGTACATCTCAAACATAATATTACTCTTGTTTGTTATAGTTTTTTCACAAGCATTTTAGGCAACATTAAACTCATGCAAACATGTTTTGCATTCATATATACATTTGTTCAAAGCTTTCGCTGTGTTTTTTGTGCTCGCATTATAGCATCTCTTTATAGCCAAAGTGATGGCTCTCTTCACTCTATCGACTATATCTGGTAATAGAGTTCCTTCTGTTGGAGTTTCCAATGGTTTGATATATCGATTGGTGGCACGAATTTATACTCTATTACAATAGATGGTATCATCTCATGAGGAGAGGGCATATGTAGTGAGCATTTATTCCCATCAATTGCATTGCATTGCATTGATTCCCACAAAAACACAAAATCTCATTCAAATCTTAAAGAATACTTACAACTAATCCATAGCACAGAATTCAGACATATATTAAAGAAGTAATCGTATTGTGAGAGTAGTGTTGGAGTGTAAGGAAGTAAAGAGTAACCGTTACCTCTTAACACATGTCAATATTAGATGAAAACATTGAAAAAGATAAAACGAATGGAGAGAGAGAGAGAGAGAGAGAGAGAGAGAGAGAGCAAATCTTAACGTTTTGATTTTTATCAACAATTTATGTGAGTCCAGAATTTTAGATCAAATAATTATTTGCGAAATGAGAGCAAATAGAGAACACAGAAAATACATGTATTTTTAATATAAACGTTAAATAAATATTGAGAAGAGAAGTATTGCTAAGGGAATTACCAAAACTCTCTCTCTCTCTCTCTCTCTCTCATTCTTTCTTTTTTNCTCTCTCTCTCTCATTCTTTCTTTTTTAACTCTATGTTTTGTGTGATTCTTGGAGTCGATTACTTGTTTTTATGTGTTTATCTCATGAGATTTGTTGGTCTTATTAAAAAAAATAATTTTTGTGAACAAACACTGAAAACACACTAAATTTTAATTTATATTAAAATCATGTGATATATAATTCTGTAGAAACTGTCAAAAACTTAATCCAATTTAATTTTTAATTCTGTCGTGTGCTGTGAATATTGAGAGGTGACAGTTGTCTCGCTATTTAAATATAACACCATTAAAATATGCGGACAACATATATACAGATAAATGATAGCTCAAGTGTACAGTAGAGCTGATTAATAAAACGAGTGGCTGTTATTCATTAACAGTTAGCACATGATATTGTTATCCATTTATTTGCTGTGGAAATACACGACAATTATTTATTCAGACACCGGTCTCTCTCTCTCTCTCTCTCTCTCTCTCTCTCTACGCAATTAACGGCTCACTAATCAATCTCTGTATTCATTAAATGACAACAATTTTTCACTTAAACCTAGAAATCAATGATAAACCGAATGCGGAATTCGTTTTTAACACTATTTATATTCAAATGCATATAATTTGTGAGTCAATCGTAAATTCAATTTAAAAATCCATTTGCAAAACATGTTTGTTGTAAAAACTTCACAACGAATTGAATTATAAAAGAGTGAAGAGATTATATGGAAAATATCTTACCTGAGGATGAGGTGAAAGAATCCATTTTACGACATATAAAGAGTCGCTAGACTTAACACATCCAATGTTCACTTGAGAGCGATATTATTCTGTTATCACAAAATTGATTTCACGACAATTCACTCAACGATTTCCTAATATAAAATAATTGGTAAATAATTACACAAACACTCAAAAAACATATACATTATCATAAAAATAGTAATTACATAATGTATATTGAGATTAAATTCTAAGCAGAATATCCATTGAAATTGAAAAACAAATGAAATAAATATTTGTCAAAAGTGCGACCAAAGGAAGTACTTTGCAGTAATACTAGTGTAGAATCTAATGTCAGTTTTGATCGCTTACTTTACTGACCGCTCAAACTTATACAACACATACACACAATATGATTGCATTTTTGTGAAAAATTTTATTTACCACTCATTCTGTTCTCAATCTTCCTCTCACTCCCTCTCTCTATGAGATGAAACCATTTATTTGATAACTGATGGGTTGTACCAGACATATAAACGAGGCCAGAATACGAGCCATAAATCACTTCAAACCAACAGTTAGTTATAACTTATTAGTTATTAAAAAATAAAGAATCACAGAATCCGATGAGAATATATATATACTGTATAACAACATAACATATAATTCTGGTATTTATTGGCAAACGCACAGACAGTTTCGCAGGCATTCAATTCCAGTGCACTTCCAGTGCTATGACTCCACTCAATGGGTTGTGAGAGAGGGAAAGATGCGGGGATTACCACCAGTAGTCGACCAATTCTGGCACAGCTATTGCCAGCTCCTAATACTTACAGTTAAATCCGATTAATATTACAGTGCAGTAAATAATTAGTTTTTAAATATTTAAACACAACGTCAAGAATGATGCTCTCGCTATACATATCACATCAAACACTATACTATAAATCAATACTATTTGAGCGCATTCTTCGGATCGATAGCTCAGCAATTATTGGGTTTATTAGAGAGTATATGTGTATATATACGGGCTTTTCTGCCAACACATCACATGTGTTGTACATATTCTTCTTCTTCAGCACATTTTTTGGCACAAATTCTTCTTTCATTGATTATGTCTTTGAGGCACAAATTCACACCATTTAATGCCTCTCTCAATATTGTCATACAATCCGTACAAATATTATTATTATTAATATTATTTAAGCAAAATATTTAAATAAATGGCTAACTATATTTGTGTGTATGTTTAGCCACTTTTATTATTATGTGAACATTTGTTGAGTTATATATTCATAAATCATTTATTTTTTTCTGAAACTACCATTTTTTCAAAATCTCGTTCACAAATATTTGCATTGCAATGAAAGTGTAAAGTAATGCACACTTAACTATGTTAATGAAGTTTATGTTGAATTTTTGCAATCAATTATTGTCATCGTAATAAGTGCACAAATAAGATAGCATGAGAGAGAGAGAGAGAGAGAGAGAGAGAGAGAGAGATGGAGTAGAAGAGAGAATTTATGTTTTTAAATATATTTATTGTGTTAAGCATACAGTATACTTCAAAACATACCATGATCATTTTTATATAAATTTACGCGCATTTTAAATCTGAATTAACACAAAGTTTGCATCGGTTACCTATACACCACTTTTACTGGCGTTGAAGTGGAAACAACAATCACATCAAATGGTGGCTCAATAACACATAATCCCTTCAATCATCATTGTTTACTGCATTGATAACCAATACTAAAAGTATGAAAATCAACTTTATATACGCTGAAAACAATTGATTTACATCAATTAATAAGCAAGCATTATTTTTGCTATAGCATAGTACTAGAAAATGATGTTTGGTTATTATTAATAACTTATTAATTCATAAAATTGAATTATAAAATTACAAAATATTTTAATTTATAATTAAATAAAATGATGAAAACAGAATAAAGTTGTATGCAGTATAGTATATGGGAATAAATAAAAATAATAGTTAGTTTGTCAGCAATTTTTATTGCATAGGTTGACGATTTCCATTATTGAAATTTTTTTAATGCAAATGTCAAAAGTAATGCATTAAACATTGAATTCAAACAATAAAAAATATAATTTCATTATAATTGAAGTCACAAAATATTAATTACATTAAGTAAACGGATTAAGAAAATTAATTATTTTTTTGTCGCATAATATAGTGACTTAATAGAGAAGCTTAAGCGACAAAATCTATATCTTTGTCGGCGAGGCTTTGACTGTCAGAACAGATGAGATCTACGACTACTTCCACTAATGTCTCAATTCCTATACTCAAAAATGCAATCAATTATCCCTTTTTGTGATTTATTCAAAAGTTTCAAGATTTAAAAACCTAAAACCTTTTCTAAATTAAAAACCGCTAACATTTTGCTAATTAAAGTATCTTTTATGCATTATATTAATATTATTAGTGTATTTACACAATTCAATAGCAAAAGTTCATTTCAAACATAATTTCAATTGTGCTTAAACTGATGGGCAATATTAAATATGTTGTTCATAATCTGATTTTGGCCACAATATTGACCACTGGTTTATGCGGACAGTAATCCAAATAAATGGCAGAATATTCTGCAAATTGTGTTTTAAACATAAGATCTCTTTAGAGAAGTTATATTCTCATTAAAGTCGACGAAAGCAGCGAATCGTTGAGCAAACGATCGATTATGACTTTGAGAGATGAAGACAAATATATTCCGCTATTCATTCAACCATTCATTCATTTTTAGTTTCTTTAAATATGGGCTAAAAATTTGCATTAAATTTGATAAGAATTCCTTTTGAAGAAATAATTCTTTCGTTTGGAAACAGAATTAATATTGAATTCTTAGCAAAACATCTTTCATTAATTTTCAAAACCATTGCATAACTGAATACATAAATAAAAATTTCTTTTCAGATAAAAGTTGTTATCAGAAAATTTCAATTAAATTTTAATTAAATCTATGACTTTATATCTGTTTTGATGACATTAAATCATTTTAAATGATTTTAATTTAAAAATCCTATCAACAATTTTTGACCTGTTTTTGGCAAAAACTTTAACGATTATAATGTCAAAGAAATTCCAGTTTTATTCATAAAAATGATCGCAAAAAATAAATATCTTTTATGAGTTTTTATTATATTTCATCAAAAAATCAATCAAAACGATATCAGTTTTTGAATGTTAGAAAGACAGAAAGAAAGGAAAGGAGAGAGAGAGAGAGAGAGAGAGAGAGAGAGAGTCAGGAAAACAGAAGTCATTTCTTGTATTGGAAATCAAATTGAGTTTTGCTTTTGTGTCGTTTGCTATAATCAGAATGCATTGCATTGTGTTATTCCTATAAATACGAAACCAATTTCTGTTTTTACAGTTAGTTTTGCTCATTAGAGCGAAAAACAATTTATAACAAATTAGTTATAATTAATGGCAGCGTTTTTGTCGCCCATAATATATGACAAATTTATTACCACTTCTACTACTGCTCTAAACAATTATATCAACAAAAATCGATTTTCTCATTCTTTTACTTACTTTATCATATTCTTTTCATTTCTATTTTATTCAAAACTTAAGTCTTTTTGAGAGAGAGAGAGAGAGAGAGAGAGAGAGAGAGAAACAATTTATATATAAAATATTTATTTATATAAAGATTTATGTTTTGATATATTTCACGAAATATGTGTATTTATGATCACTTTTTTAAATCAATATCAAACCCAATTGCATACAAATTAGAATTTTTTGTATTTTATAAAAACAAATTCAAATAATATCTTAAATAAATATTACAGACAATTGTAGTAAACATAGATATATCATAAATAATGATCGTTATGGTTCATAAACAAATATTTAATTAATTATCGTTATCATAATCATTGAAATACATTCACTAAAGCATAATAATTACATTAGAGATAAAATGGGATCAATAATAGATATTCTTTAGATATTCACTAATAAGACTAATGAATAATTATTTTGTTGATTAAAGGCTTGTAATTTCATTACATCAATAAACTATCATTTTAACGATTATGCATTTAGTCTTTAAAATATTGCTTTAGGTCTCTCTCTCTCTCTCTCTCCTTTCCTTTCTTTCTGTCTTTCTAACATTCAAAAACTGATATCGTTTTGATTGATTTTTTGATGAAATATAATAAAAACTCATAAAAGATATTTATTTTTT
>CAJPIZ010004684.1:0-10004 GCA_905368565.1 Medioppia subpectinata
TGAGAGAATCGACAATTTATTTAATTAACTTTTCCCTTATGTTTTGTTAGCAATAGCCTATATTTTAATTATCAACCGGATGAATGCCGCACTACTCCCTTCAGTTGCTTAATACACGTTAACACTAACAGTTGTTTTAATTATTAATACACTCTAAAATTGCTTATTGTTTTAATCTGCTATAACACGGATTTAAATATTATTTATGAAACTAAAACACGTAATGAGCTGATGAAAATAATTTGACACATTATAAACCGTAGACTGTATCCTGTAAACACCCAGGATTATTAGTGTAGGTGGTGTTTAAGGCGCAGTCGGTAGGATTCACGCCCACTGGTCAGGTACCGATTCTTACACCTAATTATAACACTTTCCCAAAACCATAAACATTGAGCAAAAAAGACTTCGCTCCGGACGACTCGTTCCCGAGATAGACGAGTCAAGTGCCACGTCATCTGCTCCTCACTTACCTGATAGATACACGTATACAGCATCGCCGCCATTACCGCCACGTACTCATTTAGTGTCTACAACACCACAAGTGCTGATCAACCTAGAGTACTCAGACGACGAATCTGAAAACAATTTTATGGCTAACTCTGGCACACAGACTACTACACAAACAATGGCCACAAAACTCAAGTTAAGTAGATTTTCAGGCACTGATGTTAACATACGGATCGACGAGTGGATCCCGCTGTTCGAGGTGTTGACAGTCAACATCACTGACGACACACTAAAAGTTCAAACACTCATGGGCTATCTCGAGTCAGAAGCTCTCTCCTGGTACGCAAGAGAAATCGCACCCGATATTGCACGCATATCGTGGACAGAAACTCGTGCACTAATTCAAGAGAGATTCATGGCCTGTGATGTTCGACCGATCATAGCAGCACAACACCGTCGCCTCCAACGCAATGAAAAAGTTAAGCAATATTTTACAGATAAAATGGCATATCTCCGCCAAACAGGTCTATCACAACAAGATATGGCCGCCCAATTGACCGATGGTATGCCATTCCATTACAAAGCAACTCTCATTGGTGGACAGCTGGTCGACACTGCCCAATGGCTAACAGTCGCCTCCCAGCTTGAGTCAGCCAATGATGCACGCCTCCCTCCTGGTCCTTCAAGAGCTCCTCCACCTCGCAGGATGCCTCCAGTTATGGTCACAAGACATAACTCTTCACACACAGATAAAAGACAGAATTATTATCGTAACTCAAACAGAAATGAGTTTACACGAAATGCCCAACCACAACAGCCTCCATATCCCTGCCGGTATTGTCTTGCCATTGGTAAAACAGAACATCATTGGCATAGAGATTGCCCGCGCAGATCACAAAATACAGAGGCCAATCAATCGCAGCCTAATATCCACGAGACAGATAATTCACAAAATGAATGTAATATTGTCGTGAACAATATTAATACATGCCCAGACAAAGACTTCATAAGATTAAAAGTTAAAGTAAACAAATACCCTGTAGTCGCAATACTCGACACAGCCTCTACTACACATCTAATGAACAAATACATGTCTGACACTTGTAACCTTCGAATTATTCCAAATACCAGTACCTCAATTCAAATGGCCAAAGGCACCACCTATACTCTAGGTATTGTCAAGTTTCATTTGAAATTGGGTGATATTGTTAAACCAGTTCAAGCACATGTCCTCGATCACTTCTCATACAACCTGCTGTTGGGAATAAACATTAGAGAGACATTTCCTATAGTAGTAGATTTATCAACACTACAAATACAAATCAAGGCTCCCAATGGACAACTACAATGCCTGCTCACACAAGACCAGTCAAACAGATTCACTCAAGTAGTTGAACGTTTCCCTACACTATTTGCTCGCAATGAAACAGATTTAGGTCGCATCAATATAGAAAAGCATCGCATACGCCTTACAACTGACAAACCAGTTAATCTCCGCCCGTACAGACAATCAATTGCAAAACAACGCGAAATCTCTCGACAAGTCAAAGAGTTGTTAAAGAAAGGATTAATACGTGATTCAACATCACCGTACGCAAGCCCTGTTGCCCTTGTACCCAAGAAAGAAGGAAATCAGCGTTTAGTTAATGATTATCGCGAACTAAACAAAATAACAATTTCGGACAAAATGCCACTTCCACGCATTAAAGATGTAATTGATGCCCTCTCCGGCGCCACAATCTTCTCAAAACTTGACGTAGCTTGGGGCTATTGGCACATCGCCATACACCCTGATGACATCGAGAAAAGCGCATTCGTTACACAAGATGGTCACTTTGAATGGCTCGTAATGAGTTTCGGACTCCGTAACGCCCCAGCAACTTTTCAGCGCGTGATCCAAAAATCACTTGGAGATCTACTCTACAAGGGTTGTATCTCTTATCTCGATGACATCATACTGTATTCAAAGACAGAAGATGATCACATAAAACTAATTGAACAAGTGTTCACCCGCCTTCGCTCTTACAATATTAAGTTACGCCGCGAGAAATGTCAATTTGGTCTCAAAGAAATTGACTATTTAGGTCATACAATTGGACACAACATTGTTAAGCCCTCACAAGAAAAAGTCAATGCAGTAAAAAACTTTCCACGGCCCACATGTCTCAATGAATTACAAAGATTTCTCGGTCTAGCGAGTTATCTCAGAGAATTCGTTGACAACTTCGCCCGCATGGCCGCTCCATTGACACAGCTCACAAGAAAGTCACAACAATATATTTGGAAAAATGATCAACAAAACAGTTTTGATGATCTAAAGAATGCAATCACTTCAGCTCCTGTACTCGCTATATTCAATCCAGATTTACCAGTAGAACTACATTGCGATGCCTCAAAGGTAGGCATAGGCTCAGCATTGTTCCAAGCCGGACACCCAATTGCCTATTATTCTCGTCGCCTTAATGGACACGAAGAAAACTATACTGCTTCAGAGCTCGAGTGTTTAAGTGTTCTCAACTCCATTGAACACTTTGATGTCTATCTAGATGGCACAGAGTTCACCGTAATCAGCGACCATAGCGCTCTCCAATGGCTCTTTAATTTCAAAAATCCAAAGTCCAGACTATATCGTTGGTCAGTTAGACTATCAGTCTATAACTTTAAAGTAATACACCGCAGTGGCAAAAAGCACACATTGGCCGACGCCTTATCGCGCGCACCAGTCACCAGTCTTCTTACAATTGAAGAGATAAAAGACAAACAAAAGGACATGCAAGTACAGAAACACGAGTACATTCACAACAATATAATCTACAGGCAAACCAAAGGTGTTAAGCGTATAAGAGTTCCACCACCGCTCGTGCCTAAACTATTAATAGAAATGCATGACAATCATGGCCACCCTGGTATAAACAAATGCATCAAACGTATATCCAGACAATACTATTGGCCGACAATGTCTACTGATATTCCAGATTATGTCCGCTCATGCCATGCATGCCAACTGGTCAAGCCCTCAAATCACCAGCCGTATGGATCACTCCATCCCCTTGAGTCACCGCCTGAACCATTAAAGCTGATAGCAATGGATACTATCGTTCTCGGTTCAGTCGCTAAAACCACAAGAGCTAAATACATACAAGTAGTTATTGACCACCACAGCCGCTACGTTTGGGCCGCCGCAACAAAGACAAACACTACCGCTGCCGCTATATCTGTATTGGAAAAAGTATTCACTACTATACCGCCACAACTTGGCCTCCGTCTCCTAACAGACAATGGATCAAACTTTACTTCACGAGAGTTTAATAAATTTCTTAAGGACAAGAATATAAAGCACTCCTACACAACCACATACCATCCCGAGACCAATGGGATGAATGAAAAGGCAAATCATACAGTTGTAACCCGTCTCCGTATTGCTCAGCAACTATCACCCAAGAAACTATGGTCTACACTATTGCCCGATGTTATCAAAGAATACAACAAAACTCTACATTCTGTTACAGGTTTCTCTCCCGAATATCTACTACTAGGCATCAACAATGAAAGCACTGACATTCCGTTACCAGACGCCCGCAAATTGGCCACCGAACGTACTGAAAAGTTTAAATTGGATAAGAAAAAGCAATATGATCGAATGCACAAGTCTATTACTTTCCAGATTTCAGACCTTGTTAAACGCCGTATACCAGAAAATCACCCGTCCAGAAACAAACTCACTCCAAAATATTCCGCTCCGTATGAAGTAATTGAAAAGACCTCAGACCTGAACTATCGCATCCGACATCTCGACAACCCGTCCGACATATGGCACATCCATGTCCAGTCGTTGGAGCCCTACTACACTCGTAGTAGTCCTCTTTCAAGTCGCGGGGAGTGAGAGAATCGACAATTTATTTAATTAACTTTTCCCTTATGTTTTGTTAGCAATAGCCTATATTTTAATTATCAACCGGATGAATGCCGCACTACTCCCTTCAGTTGCTTAATACACGTTAACACTAACAGTTGTTTTAATTATTAATACACTCTAAAATTGCTTATTGTTTTAATCTGCTATTTGTGCCTAAATTTATAATAAATACTTTGATTTTGTGCATTACTCGACTACTTTTATTAAACTGTGTAATATTTGGCATCTGACATAGGACATTTGTGGGTCCTAATAATCACATCCACCACANAATCTGCTATTTGTGCCTAAATTTATAATAAATACTTTGATTTTGTGCATTACTCGACTACTTTTATTAAACTGTGTAATATTTGGCATCTGACATAGGACATTTGTGGGTCCTAATAATCACATCCACCACAAATTAATTACATTTTATTTTTATCTCAAAAATATATTGACAGTATATTATAGACTAAGCCTGTCCAGTCTTTTTTAGTATATCACAAGTACAGTTTTACAGTGTGCCATAAAAAGGTGGCGCAACGATCAGTAAAAAAGTTTAGGTTTGTCAGTATTAAACAAGAAACACCACGTGAAGGTCATCCTAATAATTTCTCACCCATTTTTATACGTGGTTGGCTTTCAGTCTATCCACAAAACGTCATTTAAAACAAAATTTAATTATTAAATACACATTTTAATTAGATTTGTGATATTGATTGCGATAATCAACAAGTTTTATAATATTTGACTCAATCATATTTGATGATCATATTTTCAAACGTGATCTTAATGTTTTTGCGCAAATACTACCAGTTTTGTTCACAATTAAAAGTAGATCCAAAATATGTTAGAATTGTAAATGCATTATTTATTAATAATGGGAGTTTACATATAGCGTTACGCTGAAAATGTATTGCATTAATAACGTCAAACATAATTTTAATCCAAACTTTAAAACATAATTTTAATGTTGTTTATGACAATTGGCTTTTCTACTTCAAGTTCCCAAAAGGAACTTGACTGAACAGGAGGATTATAGACCAAACTTTAATTTATGTGACAATAAAATAAATAATAATTACATTTATAGTCGAATCTAATTAAACTAAATAAACACTACTAGTAATGAAAATAAATATGAAGTAATTACTGTTCAATATATTAATGTATAATATATTACATTTTATATCTATTAATATTTTATCTCTTTTATTATTAGATATTTTCGGACATCACTTGATGTCTAAACATTATTATTATATGAAAATAATTTAATAAAACATTTTTTATTATCCCTTCTCTTCATATATTATGTTTAATAATATTGATATTTCATCAGTAAATTAACGTTTGTTTTATATAACGGCTTAATTTGGACTAAAAATATATTTACTTAATTTAATTAACCACAAAAAACCACTAATACTAATTATATTTCCATCACATATAAAATAAACGCAAACCTATTCAATATTATTATTATTAACTCGTTGTTGTAATACTAAATGTTCACAAACCAAATGATAAAAAACATGTCTCAGCCGTACGACAACACAAATGGCCTAAACTTTATATTATTAATTCACAGGATATACGGCCTGTCCTATCGGGGCGTCAATATCGGTAACCGATGCGCGAAATACGTGTGCATTTTGTGGAACCTATTGTTACCAGTCGTCCACTTCTTGACACTTGTCTTCATTCTCGACAACTTTATTCACCTGAAAGAGAAGACCAGCAAAATCTCGGGCCAGAAGTCATTCTCCGTTTTGATGATACTCTTCCGCATCTCATTCTTCAATCACATCTTCGAGATGTATATCATTTACGCCATTATAGCGGCCAAAGGGGCGGCTATTGTGACCGCCATTAAGGCCAAACTGGTGGCCGAGTGTCGACTCGACGACCGCGTCGTCGGCTATACCATCATTGGTGTGCAGATAATCTTCTCCTACCTCTTCATCACAATATATCTGTTAACGTATACCAAACCATTCAAACCGCTGGAGTTTTTTCTCAAGTTTGTGTTCATACCGTTCGACGTGATTATTCCCTCGTCGGTCATCGCACTCATACTCTACAAGAGTCTTATGATTGGCAAACAGTTGGATCACTTGAAACAACACTACCAGTCCTATCGGATGTTTGACTTCTACGCGATGCTAATCAAACTGAAGGCCAATATGTGCGAACTCAACGCCGCCCTATCGCCCATCATGTTGATCATGATCATCAACAGCTCGCTGGTGCTAATCACCGACATCTGTATGTTTATCATCAAATACAACACTTACGCGAGTCATATGTCCACCAAATTTATTGTCAATTACATGCTCTCAACGGTAATGCATTTGTTGACTATAATCATGTTGTGCTGGTCTTGCGATTTGGTCCACAACGCCATCAACTCATTCGTACAGTTTGTCGAGATTAAGGCCACCGACCGGTTGTCGGCCGACGCCGGCGGCGGCGATGGCGGCGAACGGATGGCCGTTAAGATTGATTTGCAACTCATCGCCGATATTAGCAAAAAGATATCATTTAACGCCTCAAAGATTTTCGACATTCATTTGTCTACTATTCTGGCCATCGTTTCGGCGATCATCTCCTATACTGTTATTCTCATTCAGACAACACTTTTCGAGTGATTTTATGAGCTTTTAATTTAGAAATATATTTATGACTTATTGTCGCAAAAATTATTTTATTAATTTACAATTAAAAACAAACTTTAACTAGAAATAAACTAAACAAAAAATTAACATAATCTATCATTTAAATAAATATATTATAATTTCAATGATGATAAGCAGATACTCGAAATTGTTTTGTGCTCTAAATAAATACAAATATATTTAAAATTAACTAAATTCTACATGGATGCTTGCTAAATAAATTGTACTGACCCCATAATATGTGTATACAGTCATTGTCCAGTCCTTATAGTCTCCGAAATGTCGTATCCGATAAACACCTGGTGTCGTGTCGTCGGGTATATCCCATATAATAGTCGCTATACTGTGACACGAAAATAAAGGAAAGCCTACTTTTTGCCAGAGAAACCTATCATTTGTGCGGTCATATTTAGCAATAATGTTAATACAGTATTAGTGTATTTTTTGGAATTAATTAATTAATTTTTAATTAATTCCATGTGAATTAGTAATTGGTATTTATCCTAATATAATAAATGTATAATTATTTTTTGATAATTCAAATATACTGTCACTTTCAATAAATTATTTTCTAAAGTTATCTTAATATCTCTACTGTTTTTAAAACATTATTTTTATATAAACTTAAATTATAATAATCTTATATAATCTAATTATATGTTGAGTACAAAACCTGGTCTCCCAGTTGGCATCGGTGGCCACGAGTGTCCATTTGTTAGTATTGCTATCGAAGCGCTCGACGGCCAGGAATGTGCTCTCGTCGCGGACACTATTGCGAGGATTGCCGCTAATAAAACTCACTTTAACTCGCGATCCAATCGTGTATTCACCGTTAGGTTCGGTAATACAGTCGCCAAACTTTTTGCCGCCGGGCGAGCAATCAAACAACACTCCCGGCACTAGACTTATCTGTTTGTTCAAATAATTGGGCTCAGATGGACCGGACGGCAGCTGATTATGGGTGCCGGCGGCCAATCGGGAGGCCAACAGTCGGTACTGTTGTAGATATGCGTCCAGAGTGTACGGCCCGTATACAGTGGACGCCCCCTCATAGCGCTGTATTTGATATCTGTTGGACAATAAAACAAATATTTATTGTGTCTTTTCGTTGGCAACAATTTTGGTAGTAATTACTCCTCGAAAGTGGTCACGTATGACGAGTACGTGTTGGACAGACCCGATATGATGGGCACAACCGATATGTTTTGCTGGGAATTCATTTCGTACGCGCTTTTGACGGCATCCCTGAGCCGTCGGCCGGACATTGTGGTCAACTCCGCGGGAACCGACGCCACCAACACGTGTCCGATCCTCAGTATCTGTGTGGGCAAAATGGACGGCTGCCACGGATACGGCCACTTCAGGTCACCGGTGGGCAGCAGCACAGGCTTCGGGTGTTGACACGACAACAACTCTCGGGTCGCGTTTTTTACCCGAGACTTATATTTACGCCACAATCTATTGGTTGTATCGCCTAATCATAGTATTTGCTAAATGTTTAAACCCCGGGTATAACTTATCAATAATGATTACCTTGTTTAAATGGAAAGTACCCTGGTCCATCTGTGGTGCCGGCTGCAAAACTTACACCCATAGCGGCCTTACATGTTTTGCCAGTGGTATTGTCCGGCAAAGTGATTGTCACGTTTTCCATGTTAATCGTTTGGTGGACGTACTCTATAGGGCCCGACACCTCCTGCGAGGCCTTATCGTACAGGTCTTTGGCGAACCGATACTGTCGGTCGCCTATGATTCGTGTGCTCTCAAACATGTCACTCCCCGGACCAAACGCTATGCATTTCTCTACCTTTTTGAAAATGGTTTAAATTTTACATATAATTACAACAACAGAAAAACTCTGACATTACGTTTCCATTGCAAGTACTGGTGACGGCATCGCACGGGAGGCCAGTGTCCACACAACGGGGGCCTTTCGTATTGGGAGAGACGTCGCCCTCATTGGAGTTGGGAAACAGGGCCACAAACGGGCCCTACATTATGGTAAAAATAACATATTTAATGCCATAAATGCAGACATATTGAACAATTGCATACTTTGCCCACAAGTGTACCGCCATTGATGTCTTGTTCAAAACGCATAGAGGCGTAGCCCTTGTTATCACCGCTTATCAGATGATTAGTGTTGTTCATTGAAGTGCAGTGGACGGGAAACCAGGCGACGGCGCCCAACGGTTGGCCACTAGTGGTGACGAGTTTAAGCAATGTCATAGTGGTGTCTGTGTTGGCCCCGTATCGGTCCCTTTCGGCCCGAGGGTTGTTCTCGTAAGCGGTGGGACTTCTGTTAATATTTGTGTCCAAGAGTTGGCCGCTGTTGACGAGTATCCGGCCGTCGGTGACCGCCGAGTGGGCCCTCTCTATACTGCGGACAATACCGGCGACAATGGCGTCAAAGTTTTGCCAAACAAATCCCAGATTAGGCACGTTATACATGAAATAGTTTAGAAAACCGCCCGGAGCTGAATGGGACCTTCACGTGGTGTTTCTTGTTTAATACTGACAAACCTAAACTTTTTTACTGATCGTTGCGCCACCTTTTTATGGCACACTGTAAAACTGTACTTGTGATATACTAAAAAAGACTGGACAGGCTTAATATATGGTATACTTATTAATGTGCACTTTTAACGTATGCTTTAAAATGTTTGACTCATGGGATAACTATTAATCTGGTCATTCAATGTCTCTGATAAAATAAATATTAATTGTTTTAATCTCTATGGGTTAAAAATATTAGACTATACAGTATATTGAAAATTACATAACAATAAAACATTCATATATTATACACGTACTTTAGATTAACAGAAACATTGAAAATACATTATGTTCATAAGTACACTATTAGGACAATGTATTCGTAAAGTAAATAATTTAAATGTTTTAAATTTAGCATGTTTACGATAGTGTTTTATGCGGTTCATTAAATAAATACAACATTTAAAATCCATTTTCAT
>CAJPIZ010004686.1:0-10003 GCA_905368565.1 Medioppia subpectinata
TTAAAACTTTTCAAAAATTAATGCAATTCTTAAACGTTTTTGTGTTTCGCAAGAATTTCATAATAACTTTGTATTATTGGTCTCTCTCTCCAACAATTATAATACACCATATATTTGGCATTTTTGCGCTAATATTGTATATGTATTGTAAATTCTGCCATATTTTTTATGCACATTTTCCACTTAAAAATAATATAAATGCTATTCAATTGCAAATTTAAATGCATATTATTATTTGTTTTTGTATAAAAAGTCTATTAAAATGGACTTTTATTTATTCATTTCTCTCTCACTTTTATTCACCGCATTTTTGCACAGACTGTCTGTCCCTCCCATCCCTAACACATAAATATGGTGTTTATAAACATATATTCCTCTAAAAAATTCCCATTGCTTTCAAGTATTGCAGTAATAATTGAAATGAGTTTTTAATTTATGACCACATATTCAATATATTCATTGTATAACACCATTGTATACACAGTATCCATGCATTTAATTATTAGTTTTAAAACTACTGTTATATTTATTGTCTATTCAGGTATTACAGTAGTAAACCTTCCCATAGATATCATATCATATGTATGTTTCGTCGGCAATACAACAAAACATTAAATATTCTTTGTTTTAAAAAATCTAATATACAATACATTATATTATGCATACGTTTTCAGTATTTATTTTATTATTATTTTTTGTATTTAAAATGTTATAAATTATATCTGAATTGCGTTTTTAAATTCTCTCTCTCTCTCTCTCTCTCTCTCTCTCTCTCGCTCTCTCATCACAACCGCAAACAAACTTACGATATATAAACAAATACATATCGATTATAATTTACTCTAACAAAAAATAATGACTGAATTATTTATATTACATAAAAACGTCAAAAATGAGAGCATAAATAAATAACAATTCAAAGAGAGATTTATTATTGTATTTATACATATAATTCTGTAATTCAAATATAAACTCATTATTTTCACATTCATTTCAATTTCAATACTCTTTAATTAATTGCAATATTAAATACCGAAACAAAAAATATTACATTCTTTAGAAACTTTGACCAAAAAAATCAAATTTAACCAAAAGTCCAATGAATAAAAAAAAGAAGAGAAAAAATATTCGCAAAAATGGGATCAAAGATAATACGATCCGTTAGTTTGTATTGAAAAATAAAATACATTTCTCTAAGGAATGCTGACTTTTATTATATATAACCAAAAATTACAATTAATTACATATTATAAAAAATATAACAAATCCTGTCCTCAAATACAAACACAACGCCGTTATAAACGTTGGGTTTAATCTCTGATCCCTTCCTCCAGACCATACCCTACCTATCAATTAATAGTTTTAAAACTATAATTAAGTTTATCTATAATTAATCGCTTGTCTTAAACACTGACAAAGAGAGAAACTCGGGTAAAACCTATCGACTGTTGCTTTTGTTTTTGGTCTACAAATTAAGCCATTATTACTTTTCTAACATAAAAACTAAATTATAAAATCAAACATTAAATGTAAATTAAGTCTATTTTGCGCTAAACAATACAATTGGCAAAAGAGAAAAACAAAAAAGTATTAAGAAATCCGTACAAAACAATAAACTAATGATAATATTTGTATATGAATTGCATTAGTGAGCGACTAATGGACAGAAAAAAACTACATAACAATAAAATCTCAGCAAAAATTTCAATACCAATCGTGTTTTGATAGTAATGAAAATCGGTATACAATTAGGGCCTGTGTTTGAGGCGATGGCAGTTTTTTAGAGGACTGTTTGTTTGGTAATGGTATTGAAATTCAACATATCTATACATACGTAATATACTGCACACAAAAAAGCATATATATAACAAACTGCGATCGCCCGCAGGCATTGCCAGCGAAAGTAAATGTTAAGAAATAGTGTGTTTCGTGAATCGCATTTTCACTTGACCTACATTTATAAACACAAGAATATATATACACTTATAATACAAATATCTTAATATATAAATTCATTATAAAATAAATGTATATTAATATACATGTATTTTATAGAAAATTATAATTTAAACGCTAACTTCTTTCTTCCACATCATGTATGGAAACCTCACAAACAAAATACAAAAAAATAATTTCTCTGTTATTTGTCTGAATTTCAATACATGTGTGTTATTTAAAGTGAGAAAATATCTATCAAAAAGAGAAAGAAAATTGTAAAACTTAACACAACTATACAATTATAACAACAGTTATAGTAATTAAAGTGCAAACGTATGGCAAAAATGGGAGACCGAGAGAGAAAAAGGAAAGCCGAGAGGAAATGCATCGCCAGTTCCTCTAAACACTGGTGTATATGACATACAATCAAATTGCGATTTATAGCCGTATTTATAATACTATTGTAATTTTGTATTACAATTAGGTCTCAGAAACAAAAAATTAAAGCTATAATAGAGTTATGGATATATAATAAAGAAAAATAATCAAAAACTCACATTTCGTTATAACCGCTATTATAATAACTCTATTATTATTGTGATTGTAATTATCATTACAAAAACTTATGAATCAAATGGCATTGAAATTTGAATTTCGCGTTATTTCTCTCACAAAAAAGTCAATTAATTATTAATATTTAAATGAGAAACTGATTTAAATATGAATTAACAGAAAGACAATACCAAATCTCACACAACGTGTTAATCATTATAACGGAAAAGCAATTAAACGCAAACAGAAAGGCAGACATACCTTAAGATCTTTGAAGAAGATGCTATTGCGAGCCCAGTCGACCTGCGCGAAGAGGGACTGATCGATCACTTTGCACATCAGTTCGAAGAGATCCACTTCGCACTGATTGTACGTCTGATTCTGGAGGAGACCGAAGAGCTGCGATTGCCATTCCTTGTCGTCGGGCGCCGACACCTGGAACTCGCGGATCAGCGCCGGTATCTTTCCCACAGCGCCCGACACCTGAATGGCCGTAACGCCGCTCAGCGAACCCGTGGCAGTGGACGGCGCGCCCTCGTAGTGGAAGTGCCCGCCATTCTTGGGCGTCAGACTCGTGGGCGTTCCGTTGGCCGAACCGCCGCTTCCCTGACCTCCCGGTCCGGTGGCCACCCATTTCATAAGATCGGACGGCGCGCCCACTGGCGAGTGAATGGTGGCGACGGCGTTGGGCGGGTGTTGTGGCTGTTGTTGTTGTTGCGTCTGAACGTGCGGTCCGGACGACTGGCCGCCGGACACTGTGACGAACTGATGGGCCGAACTGGCGATGGCTAATGGCTGCTGACCGGAAGAGGGCGACGAGTCGGGCGATGAGGTCGATGACGATAACTGTGGGATTTGAATCAACTCCTGTTTGATACCATCGGCACTGTATATGTGGGCAGTGGTGGGCACGCCGTGAAGGGCGGCCAAGAAGTGTGGGCCCACTTCGCCGGACCCGTTGCCGCCGCGGCCACCGGTGTTATGATTGAGAGAGACCGGCGCCTGACATTGCGGACGAGTCAACTGTTTTTGTCGCAACAGTTGTAATCTTCGGGCCCTATCGCGCTTATACATCGGCCCAAACTTATTACGACCGCCTCTCATGCGGTCCGCCCGAACCGCTGCAACCATTTCAGCACAACATTAGTTATATATCATATAATATGGGAAAGAGTGGGGACTAAATGGTAGGGTAGGGGTGGGGGAAAGGGTTGCGCCAAAGCCATAACAAAAGTATACATACCCTCTAACTTCATGCCGACGTCGAGGCACTTCTGAAATCTACAAAACGGACATCTCTTGCGCTGAGATTTGTCGATATGACAGCTCCTGTCGGCGACACAGGTGTAGACCTTCTTGTTCTGAACGGTACGCTTGAAGAAGCCCTTACAGGACTCGCAGGTGAGGAGTCCGTAGTGATAGCCACTGACTTTGTCGCCGCAAACGGGACACAACTCTTCGATGCCCTCCTTGGTGTCGGGGTGATCGTGTTGTTGCTGCACCTGATGGTGGCCCCCGTACTCCATCAGACCGCCGCCGCCCGACATATTCTGGCCGCCTATCGTCAGACTGAGCCCCGATTGGCCAACACTGGACGGTAACTGTGCCGGCGCTGGAATATAACAGTGACCGGAATTGTCAATATTGTAGGACATTGTGGTCATCATTGTCTCAAGAATTGAACACATTTTTTGTCGTTTAGTTTTATATTAATATAATTTAATTTCTAATAATAATAATTATTAGAAATTAATATAATTTCTAATAGTTTATTGAATTGTCGTTCACAACACATCCCCTATCACTCACTTCACTCTCTCCTCACAACTCAATGCATTCAAATTCAATGATAAGTTAATAATAAACACAACACAAAAAAACAACACTTAAAACACTGAATACAGAATTGAAACCAAAGAAAGTGAAAACATATTCATAAATGAAAAGCGTTTTGAGCGAAAATATTCGCACACATGAAAAGCCTATGTTTACTGTTATAAAATCTGAAAAAAACTGTTATTCAATAATAAAAATAACGGATTACTTAAAAATATGGGTCAATAGTTGTGCTGTGAATGTGTGTTTGTGTGTATCCGGGTCAAGATCAAAACACTACATACATACATGTATACTCGCACTTTTTTCACCGTATTCATACACACATATATATATATTCTGTATATATAGTGTACTTTCAATTTATTAACAACATGTTTAGTTTATTAGTGGAAAACAAAGTTTCATAAGAGATCAGTTAAATGATGAAAACAAATAAATATTAAACTGAGAAACCCTTGAAATACATAACATCCGAAGGAATCGAGAGATTAATGGATATTATAATTATTATGCCTTTTAATCAATTCATGGATTTAATTGAATATTAAATCCAAATCTCTTGCAAACAGTGGATTGGATTAAAAAACTCGTTTCACACCAAAACACTGTACGGATTAACAGCAATACTTAAGGCACTGTTGAAAACTTTGAATAAAGGATTACTTTAATCCTCATTAGGTTATAGTGAAAGTGCACTTATTTTTCACACATATATCACAAATTGTAACACAAATACAACAAGTTTTGTCTCTTTTTGTATTTCAATGTAAAAATATCTGACTTTTCTTTAATTAAAAACAGTATTCAAATTGTTTTCGCTTTCATATCAATTCGTGAATTTACCAAATTCTCCATACATTTAGCATTAGCTCTCATAGACATAACGTTATTCCCATATAATGCGATACATGCTTAGGCAAGCCATTGAAAGTAAAAATATTGTGCTACTTTTTCACCCATGCTCAGTTGTATTGTTATGAGTGGGCAATGCATTTGCTATGGGTTTGTTTGAGTGCCGTTATGCATGTTATCACTGTATATACACCGCGACATCTATTTGCCTCAATATACATGTTATTTCACTTTTCAATCGTTACTTTCTTTTCAATTACTAAAAATTGATAAACAATTTAATCAATCAATTGATTTGCTTTTAATCTGAACACCAAATTCACATACAGTATATGTCTATCTAATTAATGTTAACGTTTAGTTCAAAACAAATATTCTAACATTCAATGGAAGAGTGTCTTCAATAGATATTTTTCAGTAAAACTTTTTCCATAGAACTTCTCCGAGAATTTAAAAATTTGTATTCAAATCTTTATAATAGAAATAATTTTAAAATATAATGAATCTGTGTTTTAGCAAAAAAGTACCGCAAATAGTACTTTCGCATAGAGTTTGTACTCTCGGATAGTCATGTCTATCATAATAAACGGGGAATTGTTGAGTGGGTCCGGGAGCTAATGGTAGAGGCAAATGAGTAGTTAACAAACAGGTAGGGAGAGAGCGAGAGGGAGAGTACTTTATATAACAAACACATTACCTAACAGTATATAACATTTTCTATATTTGAAAATCACAGCCTAAAGCGTTATTTTGTATTTAAAACTTAAATATTAATATATAGTATATATTATTATATTTACAGGTATTGAGAGATATGTTTAAAACATATATAAAATATTCTTAAGATATACGTTGAGAGGTATGAGAGGTAGAAAATTAATGACACATAAAAAGTAGGATTTTTTGGTAAAAAGTGAAGAAAGTTGTTTTAGATCAAGGTTAACTTGTTCAAATAAGTTGCAAATATGTCTTTCTAGTATTCAAATATCTCAAAATCTATTAACAAATCTCTCTCTCTCGCTCTCTCTCTCTCTCTCTCTCTCAAGATTTTATATTAAAACTAAATAAATATCAAATAAATGTATATTTAAAACATTGCTTTTATTTTAGACACAACTTGTTTATAACACTTACATATATTTATAGATAATATATACATATTTTGCTTTCTTTCTTACTTTCTTTCTGTCATTTTTCAAGTAATTATTAATTACTAATTAAACCAAAAGCGAAAATTAGTTTCAAAACAACAACTTTTAAATCGGAAATTATTTGACGGAAAAAATTGTTTGTCTTTTAAATGAATAAAAAAATTATATTCACAAATAAATACCAGACTTATAATTAAAATGCAATTGAATTTTATACACTCTTTTGTTATTTCACGAAAAACAAAACAATTAATTGTGTTTTAATTTAAACGCCGAAAAATGCATTGTATTTATTTTACAATATATTAATGTTATAATATATTATATGCAAAAACACTTACTTAAAAATTTCTCTTATCTTTCAATTCAATTCGCATCTCATATACTATTAAATACTATTAAGCGCTGGAAATAAAAGTCGTGCAAATAAAACAACAAAAAAGGTAAACTTATTTCTTATAAACTCATTTTCGCGTATTGTTGTTATTAAATAACATTAAAAACAATATATTGTTTTTTAAATCATATAATATTGAAAATATTTTTCAACTAATTTAATGGAAAAACAAAGTTTCATAAGAGATCTGCGGATGAAGTAAACAAACAAACATTAAAATGAGAGAACCCTTGAAATACATAACAACGGCAGGAATTGTGCGATTAATGGGTATAATAATTATGTTTTTTAATGAATGAATGTACGGTTCAATTCATCATTAAATCTCTGAACAGAGCATTGGATTTAAATATTTGCGAAAAACTTGTTTCACAAAAAACTAGTGAATACAACGCGACATCTGTTTTCCTCAATATATATCGAAATGTTATTTCACTTTTCAATCATAACTTTTATCTCATTTTAATTCATTTTAATCGCAGAAATTTAATTAATATTGTTATCAATCAATTGATTAGCGTTTAATCTTAATAGCAAATTCATATACATATCTATTTATTAATTTAATTAATACATTAAATAAATAGTTTATAAAAATGTCTCTATTAGTAAGTTTAAAACAAATATTTTTCCATTTAATGGAATAGTTTTTCAATTAAATGTTGTATTTTTAGTGATAATTCTTTACACGATCTCTAATTGAGAACTAAATAATTTTTATTCACATCGAAATTAAAATATAAATAAATATATGATTTTAAATCCAATAATGATATGTTTTGACATAAATTTGGCAAAAATCATACAGACTTTCAATTAGCATATATTCTCCCGGATGAGTGAGAGAGAGAGAGAGAGAGAGAGAGAGAACCCTTGAAATACATAACAACGGCAGGAATTGTGCGATTAATGGGTATAATAATTATGTAATATGTATATATTATCTATAAATATATGTAAGTGTTATAAACAGAGGAGAGAGAGAGGTTTAAAATCAGACTAAATAAATATTTATTTGAATAAATGGTCGATTGATTTCAAACTAATTGCATATCTCTATCGCGAAATCAAAGATCAAAACAACGGAATATTCTATAAATAAGGGTTCGCTTCGTAAACATCTCAACCCTTTTCCTCGTCTAAATTGAGGCAAACAGTAGTCTCTGTACAAAAACAGAGTACATGTCGTCGTCTCCTGTATTTAAGTTAAATAATTGGTTAGAATTACTGAAGTTTTAAATCATATTTTTAATATTCAAAACAAATAAACAGCGATTGTTTAAACAACAAATTCATGCCATTTTTGAATACACAATGTTTGGTAAAATGTATTCAACAAATCATTGGTAAACATATTGATTGTGTTAAACATCATTAGATTAATATAAAACACAATACAATTTTGTTGCAAAAACATGTGTATTATTTTTCTCGGTATAACACTTAACACAGGAGTGAATGAAACAAAACTGCTTTTCGTGGCATTTGACGAGAAAAACCTATTTATAATTTCAATTAAAAACTCCTTTAATAATTAATAAACAGTTGAATTTGTTATAACATAGCATTACATAAATCAGTTGTCAAAATGATGGCGATTATAATTACTGATGTATTTTCTCACTCAAACAGAATCGCATTTCTATCATCAAAATATTTGTTTCAAAACAATTCATATAAAATATGCTTTCAATTCATATAAATATCTCATAATATTATAAACGATTCAATGCATACAATTCGTGTGTTTCGTATTGTGAATAAAATTGTTATTTAAGTCACAAATCATTAATTAAAACGACAAAATATGTGTTGATAAGTCCTAAATGTGTCGGAATATTAATATAATATTAATAAAAAGTGTTTTTACACAACAAAGACATTTGCCATGCATTACATTATCTAATAATGAACGCAAACATTATTAAAATTAAATTTGGATTTTAGTTTTGATAAGAAATACGGTCACTAAATCTGCTCATTATATTAGAAATACTTTAAATTGTAATTAACACACAAAACGTAAAAGTGATTGACATATAAATTAACTCATTTTTGTGGCGATTTTCACACGAGTATTAATTAATTGGGAATTCATTGGAAATGTGTCCACAGAATCGTAACAAAGAATGCAATGAATAATGTATTTATTTGATAAATAAGGTAACATCACATCATAACCATGTTACAAATATACAATTAATTGCTATTTCAGCTATTAATCAGTCAATAATAATAACAGAGAGAGAGAGAGAGAGAGAGAGAGAGAGAGAGAGAGATGATAGACAATACGAAATGCTGGCAATAAGTAAACCAATCGTTAAACTAAACTACACTCCAATCGGTGACAGATGTTTCAATTGAAACTAAGCGTTGGTTCCGCCACTCCTCGGGCACCACAACCATCTCAACCATCCCCGGCACAGGTCGTTGAATCTGGTGGATAGGCATCGTGTGCGCCATCACTGCGCCTCTCCCTCGTGAGCCAACTCTCTCGCATCCATCCCTTCCCAACATCTCTCTCTCTCTCTCTCTCTCCCCTCCCGACGCAATTTGTGGCGATGGGCGGCGGCGGACAGACTCGCGCGCAATAGTGGCGCCAAAAGCACTTGAACTAACTGTTGTGGCGCCGAACAGACATCACACACAGCACTGGCATCACTGGCATCGCCAACCAGTGCTCACACACCACACCATACGTTCATCCAGTTCTCAGACCCCCTCCATAATGATGATCATATGAGAGACCCCTAACAGCACACCCTCTTTAATGAAACTTCAATCTCTTATAAGATTTAGATAAGAAGTGAATGCATATTAAACTCAATAATTATGCTATAATTCATAACTACGTTCAAAATCCCATTCATAGATAACAAGACTCACTGATCTGTCAGTCAATTAATCGCTTATTAAAAACTCATGTCATTTGTGTCTTCAAAATAGGAGATAATGCCGAAGGAATACAACAACAAAATCAATGTTTTTTTAAAAAGTCTCGAAGACTTAGCGTCATTGATGAGTGAGATGTGGTGCCTGACTGGGAATAGTCGGCGCTGCCAATGGCCAACAGCCCTGCCATCCCTACCATCCCTGCCAGCCCTCCAACCTTTCAATCATCACGTTTTAATTGTGTTCAACTTTTTTTCTTGCTGTTCATAGCATTCATTACTGGCTATTCAGAGCTATTCAGACGATAAGCATATCGTCTCCTCCGTCTCTTCCCCTCTTCTCAAGACGCTCTCTCTCTCTCTCTCTCTCTCTCTCTCTCTCT
>CAJPIZ010004687.1:0-10002 GCA_905368565.1 Medioppia subpectinata
TTATTTTCATACAGTGTACTGTATAAATTGTATATCGTATGGCCCGACACACTGTATTAAAATGAAATGATTAACGAAAAAGTAAACGCCGCTAGGGGGTGGCCATAACTAGTATACATAATAAGATACATTGTTTTATCGGCTAGTTATTTTATTTAAAAATTGAATTAATTTATTTGTATATATTAAGGAATTGTTCTGTTACAGGTTTAAACATGCCAATGAATGTGGTTTGAATCAGCATGGTCAGATAATTGAATCGATATTATTACGACTTATGTATTTATATAAACACATTGTAAATAAATTGTATGATACGAAGGATAACACATATAATGACATAACAATCGCCGATATGTCTAGAAATGCATTCTCGCTGTTAATCACCGGATATTTCATTGCAATGAATTGTCTATTAATTGAATTAATTATATCTAATAATGTTTCACTTTATTTATATATTATTTTAATTGTAGAGTTTCTCAAAAAGTTTGCAATAATTTCAATCAAAACGTTTGTTGAAATAATTGGTTCATTCATTAATTGGATGTTTTAGCTTCAGAATGAACTCGTATTATATAAAAATGTACTTTAAATTTAATGAATGCTAATGGATATACAGGTATATACAATGTAATAAAATCTATTTAATAATAATGTCTTTCCAATTAAATTAAAACTATTATCATTTTGTTGTAAACAAAGTAATTATTTCAGGTACTTAATTTTTTAAATTACATATTTTATTCAATTTTAGTCTCAAGACTCTTAAATTAAGTCTTAATATGCATGAAAAATAAATTAAAGGGAGACACTTAAATAAATCAATTTTATTTACTAGCTTTATTTTACAAACATATAAAGTTTATATACAGGGTGGGTTTTAAGTATGTATTTTTTTAAAAAGCTAATAACTCGTTAACTAGAAGAGATATTTCATTAAAATTTTTTGCAAAATATACACAAAAGTATAGGATGCTTGAATCAGGTTTTCAAAATTTTTTATATCTAATGCAATCACGTGAAATACCAAGGTTTCAAAAATTTTCATATTTTGGGCAATATTGTCATATTTTAGAGATCGCCATTACGATGGATGAAAACATGTTAAGCACACATCCCATGCATCCACTTAAATAGTTTAGGAAAGTGTTTTTCATTTTGAGTTAATAATTTACAAATGGCGCTATTTTTAAAAAAAGACAAACAGAATAAAAGTCGCATTGTTTTTTGAAAATAGCGCCATTTGTATATTATTAATTAAAAATGGAAAACACTTTGGTAAACTATTTAAGTGAATGTATGGGATGTGTGCTTAACATGTTTTCATCCATCGTAATGGCGATCTCTAAAATATGACAATATTGCCCAAAATATGACAATTTTTGAAACCTTGGTATTTCACGTGATTGCATTAGATATAAAAAATTTTGAAAACCTGATTCAAGCATCCTATACTTTTGTGTATATTTTGCAAAAAATTTGAATGAAATATCTCTTCTAGTTAACGAGTTATTAGCTTTTTAAAAAAAAAACACATACTTTAAACCCACCCTGTACTTGATAGTATGTTAATAGTTTTTTTTGTAAATTGTAAAAGGTGAAACTTTTATTAAACTACCCACAATGCTCCATATTTCAATATTTTATATATACTCTATTATACCATATGCAAAAATTAATGTAAACAAATTATATTATTGCGATTATTATGCTCACAACATATCATCCAACAATACTGTAATTATACACGATTACAAGGTAAACATTTTATTGGATTGGAAATATTTATTAAAAAATAATGTAAAATATTTATTGAAATAATAGGATGATTTATATGGTGTGTTGTTATCATTTACCCAGCACATTTTATGCAAGTTAAATTTGCATATCAAATTTACACGCATTAAACCGGTAATGTTTAATTTATAATAAACTTAAAATATTAATTCTAAATGGTTTTTATGTTTTTAAATATGATCATGGCAACTAGTTTCACACATCATTTAATGTACACCCTTCAATAGTACTTTTATTATCTAAGTGTTTTGGTGTTCTTAATAAAGAGATGTATTTCATCCAGGTAGTTTCCGGGTTACGACTAAATCGTGACATATCATTTTTAGGTATAACTAAATTATTTGAATATAAGGTCAGTTAATGTTCAAAATTATCATTAATTTAATAAACTTAATAATAAATTCTAACTTTATAATAGATTTGGTTAATTATATTAATATTTGCATTAATAATTGCGATATTACTCAAGTGCAAATACCCCTCATATATAAATTTACAAAACTCGATCTTGGATATATTTAATATTATGATTAAACAATCGTATAATTTATTTAATAAAATTATACACTTAAAAATTACTGAAATATCAATGATTGCATTGATTTATATATGGATTTTAAGTTCACTATTTATAACAATATTTTATTGCAACGATTTATTGGACTCTTATATTAATGTAAAATCAGTGCCAATAGTGAACACAATTGAGGAAATATTACAAAATAATAAAAGCAATGTATTGTTAAATAAACTCCACATAAAATATTTAGCAAAACTAATGCCACAATTTAATGACACCGCGAATACACTCATTGCTAAACATGAGAAATACGAGCGATTAATGAATAAAACATACGATTTAACTAACATTTCAAACGATAAAACTATGTTTCAGGATATGATTGCCGGGAAGATTGCGTTATTGCCCAACACTATACAAGTAGATAAACTAAAATCGATGTACAACCGATTTTATTATAATCAATATTCAATTAGTCAATATAAATATTATCAAGACTTTTTGTATTTTGTTATTGATAATAAATTTCAACATAAACATCACTTTTTGAACATGTTAGTATATTTTATATTAAATGAATTGGTATTCTATTATATTCATATGTTACTATAATCAATATGACATAAATGTACAATAAAGTATTTTCATATCTAACATGATATATTTTATTAATTAATATTATCTTAATTTATTTTATAGACTCATTATTTTAAATTAATTAATTATATATTTTTATATATTCTGTTTCAGGTTTAAACGTGCCAATGAATGTGGTTTGAATCACCATGATCATATGATTGAATCGATATTATTGCGATTTAATTATTTATATAAACAAATTGTAAATGAATTGTATGAAACAAATGATAACACATATAATGACATAACAATCGCCGATATGTCTAGAAATGCATTCTCGCTGTTAATCACCGGATATTTCATTGCATTTATTGTCATATTTATTGAATTCGTTGTCTATAGTATAAGACATTATTTGTTTATTACTATTTTTCAACATTTGTAAGCGATATACCAGATTTACTGTTAAGTTCATTGCAGATCATACTTTATTTTATAATTTATTAATAGCATTTTTAATTATTAATTACTAATTACTACTTAATTATTCATTTTTAATACAATTGTTCTCTAAAAGTATGGCTCATAAACACACTACACCACACATACTAGTTATGCAGTGAAACCAACAGTTATAGCAGTGCTATAATAGGGTTTTATTGTTGGAAACTATTTATTGTTAATCCTTATCGCGGATATGAAGTGAGTATTTATCGTAGTATTTGTTAAAATTTTAATTATTTATTTTTTAAAACAAATTTTATTTTACAGATCATCTCATTTTGTGTATTAATATAATGAATGTCTGATCGCATCACGTATTACGTCAACTATAATGCAACTAATTATAAATCAATTCAAATCAAGATTATAAGTGAATTTAAAATTACGGCCATTATAAATTTATATAAGTGATGTTATCTAGATAATAAATTAATTATCTTAAGTATTCAATTATTTCAAAACAGTTTATTCATCTTTACACATAATAGTTTTATTGATCATGATGTAATAAGTTTTAATATTTTATATACATCATTTTAAATGTCAAATATTTTTATCCTTCTATTGTAATTTATTAAATTGAATTAAATATTTATAGTTTAAATTTTTTATGCAAAATATAAGTTTAATAAAATTGCATTTTACATTATTTTCTTAATGTAAACGTATTAAAATCATAATAAAATCATATAATAATAATAATAATAATATTTTATTGAATTAAGAACAAGCCTTAAACAAATACATCAGTATTTATAAAACATTAATTTCTTTTACAAATTGATTATAATTAATAATACATCTTATATTTTTGGGTAAATTATTGAATAATTTTGATGCATATATAAAAAAACTTTTATCACAAATAGTTTTATGTAAATCTATATCACAAAACACACCATTCCTTGAGGTTTCATAAAATGTCAATTCATTCAACCATTTCTTTGAGTATTCGTTTAATTTGAATCTCATTTTGAACACAATTTTAAGTATTTTTAATTTTCGTCGCTTTTCTAATGAATTGATTTTCAAAAAAACAAGTCTCTCTTCATATGAGAGAATATTTGTACACATTTTAAAACAAACATATTTTGTTACTTTTCTTTGAACAGATTCTAGTCTTAATGATTGAGTTATATTCGGTATAACAGAAAGATTACAAAACTCCAAAATCGGTAAAATGTATGTAATATATAGCCTAAGAAATGTCAAACCATTTACACGATTACATATTACTTTTAGTAAACCAAACTTTTTTAATGCCTTTTCAATAACATAATCAAAATGTGTATTAAAAGACATTTTACAATCATATATCACTCCAATGTGTTTGTGATTTACAGAGTTGTTTAAAACAATATCATTTAATTTATAATTAAATTCTATATTATGTTTAAATGTAATTTTTAAAACTTCACATTTGCTAACATTTAGATTTAATGAGTTTTGAATACAATATTCATTTAAATTTTTCAAATCATTTTGAAGTGAAATGCAATCATTTTCATTGTAAATCACTTTAAGTAGACTCAGATCGTCTGCAAAACTAAATACATTACAATTAAGGTGTTTAACAATATCTGCGATATATATAATAAAAAACAATGCAGATAATACTGAGCCCTGTAAAACACCTGACATAACATTTGTTTCACTTGATAAGCAATCATTATATTTTACTATTTGTTTTCTATTATTAAATAAATCACATATTATTTCATACATATTACCAGAAATACCATAAATTCTCAGTTTTTCTAAAAGCCTTTTATGGCTAACGCTATCAAAAGCATCAGAAAAATCAGTGAATATTATGTGAATTTCTTTAACATTTTTGTCATTAAGTGAATTAAAAATAATTTTTTGCATATCTATGTGTAGATCACTAATCGATATACCATTTCTGTAACCGTATTGTGTTTTTGGTATTATTTTTTGCATTTCAATGAAAGGCCTAATTTTGTTAATTAAAGTTAACTCAAAAATTTTATACAAATTCATTTGCACTGAAACACAACGATATGAATTGAATAAACACTTATTTTTGCCACTTTTTAGTATTGGACTAACAATTGATATTTTCATTTCATTTGGTATTTGTTTGAATTCAATAATCCTATTAAATAAAAAGTAGAGTAATTTTGTTACTCCATTCAAACAATTCTTTATAACAACATTTTTAATCTTAGTTTTTCCTTCAGATTTGTTTAATTTAAACTTTTTGAGAGCTAGTAGTATATCATTCATAGATATGTCAATATTATGTAAATTATTTGCTGATATAAAGTCGATATTAGTGTAGAAATTATTAGAAGTTTGTATTAATTTCTGTTCAAAAATTTCTCTAAATTTCTCAGATATAACCAAATTATCAGTATATTTAAGATTATTGCTGTCATAAAGTGATAGACTATTTGTATTTGTATTTATGTTTTTGATGTGTTTGTAAAGTGTGGCAAAATTATCAGATTTATCAATAATATCAATAATTTTATTGTTTTCAAAATCATTGATTTTAAAATCTATTGTTTTTGTTAAATCGTTATATTTATCTATAAAACTATTAGTATTTGATTTAAACTTAACTAAATTTCTCTTTTTTATTATTAATCTATTTATTTCATAATTGTATAACTTTTTAGGTTTAATAAATTTAACTGTTTTGCAGATAAATTTATCAAATATTTCTGTATATTTAGACATAAATCTATCGTAAATACTGTTTATATCTGTTAAATGTTTTGTTAATTCATACCAATCGACTGCAAATAATTCATTATTTAAATTATTTAAATTGTTTTCATTAAACGAAAACTTTTCAATTTTTTTCATTTCATACTTATTTTTGCTAATATTAAGTGTAAAACCAATCGCTTTATGATCACATGATTCAGATATATTTTGCATTATATTTATATTTTTAATCAAATCATTATTATTTATAAATACAAGATCTAAGAGTGATTTTGGATCAACTGATGGAAAGGTCGGGACTGTTATTATTTGCTTTAAATTATAACATAAAAGCAAAGTTTAGACTATAAAGTTTATAGTCTAAAATTAAATTGTATTTCTATAATATTAGATATATAAATTATATATAATATAATAGATTATAATTTCATATATAGAATATATAATAGATTATAATTTCATATTAGAATCTAGTAACTAGATAATAAGTAGCAAATAATAATTTTATATTTAATTCAATGTAGAATAGGAATATTTTGAATATACAAAATGTTGCATATATAATATTTTTATTTAATTAATTGTAAATTTGAAAATGATATAAATGAAGTGTAATTGTAAAATATAGATTAATTAGTTTTGTATTGATTTTATTTAATACAAATTTAAAAATATTTTGTAAACTTTATTGTATTTATAATTAGAATATTTTAAATTATATGAAATATAAACATGCTCACTCCTCAAATACTTAATGTATATTCAGTTATACCAACTGCTTATTTAATTATTGACAAATTATATCACTGCAATCACTATAGTCAAAATATATCAATTCACCATCATTTAATTATTGATCGAACAGTAAGTTGCATAATAGTATTGATCATTTCATATAACAAGTTATTTTTACATGATAACATTGTTATTTGTAAATAGTTATTATTAATAACTTATTAAGTTTATTTATGTTTGTTTTAGACTTATCTGTATGGGATGGCTTTATCGTTTGCCCAACATATTATGTGTAAATTAAATGTACCTGTTCAAATAAAACGCAACACTTCGGTTAAGTATTATTTTTAACAATTCCATTAAGTTATTAATTATTATATTTAATTAATTTAATTGTTGTATTTAATAGTATAATGTATCATTTTTACTTTATCCGTCTTCTACTCTATTATATTACATTCTACTCTATATTATATAATTGGCGTTCCCTATAAAGAAATGTATTTGATCGAGATTGTTTCTGGTTTACGACTAAATCGTGATATGTCAGTTTTCAGCATATTAAAAATGTTTGATTATAAGGTATTTAATTTTATATTTGAAAAATTTTTATCAAAAAGTCATATAATTTTCAATTAAAAATTAATTCAAAACACAATAATACTTTATTATTGTATAGTCCATTAAAATACAGCCTTTATATGATATTCTATTATAGATTTGGTTAATTATTTTATTATTTGCCTGGATAAATGTTATAATAATCAATTTTAAATACCCGGATCTGACAAGATTGCCGTATTTAATAATTGGTATATTTAACATAATTTTTAAACAACCAAATAATTTATTCAACAAAATAATTAAATTAAAAGTAACTGGAATATCAATGATTTCATTGATTTATATCAATATCTGGGTTTTAAGTTCACTATTCATAACAATATTTTATTGCAACGATTTATTGGACTCTTATATAAACGTAAAATCAGTGCCAATAGTGAACACAATTGAAGATATTTTACAAAACAATGAAATAAATGTATTGTTAGCCAAAAGTCATATTAAAAGTATCGTTAAGTATTTGCCACAATTTAATGACACAATGCGTGCACTAATTGCTAAACATAATAAATATGAGAGATTAATGGGATTAATAAATACTAAATACTATCTAAACGATGACAGATATTTTGAGACAATATTCCGGGAAATGATTGCCGGGAAGATTGCGTTACTGCCAAACACTATATTATTAGATCAATGGATTAAAATATTTAATTAGTGAACACAAATATTTTCAAGACATCGCGTTTTTTGTCATTAGAAATTAGGGTGACCACCAAAAATGCCCATAAAAAAAGGACAACTGCCAAAAAATAACTCTCAAAAAAAGGACAAAAAAGGACACACAAAATTATTTAATGAGATTTGTATTAATTTGACATAAATGGGTTAAAATTATTTATTATTATATTTTTGTAAAGATTTTACAAATCGTAGTACTATCTTATCATTTTGAATATGCTCTTTAAATTCAATACAAGTATTTAATTGTAAATATCTTTTACAATCATAACAAATAATATTCTTTATGGCACAATTTCAATGAAATTTCCAATAATTTTTAAAATATTAACCTTTTTATATCGAAATTAATAAAATTAAAAAAAGGACAAAGTATAGTCCTTTCCGACTACTCGAAAGGACGCTGTCTTGAAAGGTCGAAAAAAGGACAAAACCCATAAAAAGGACGTTCTGGTCACCCTATTAGAAATACATTTCATTTTAAACAATTAGTGATCATGTTAGTATACTGTTTAGTTTATTAATTTAATTTTTATTTAATAGATACAGTTAAGTGGATTTAATTAATATAACGTTTTATAATTGTATTTTATATTAATTAATATTTAAAATTTTTACCAGGTTTAAACGTAGTATGGAATGTGGTTTAAATTACCATCATCGTGTAATTGAGTCTATTCTATTTAAAAAGCATTATTTATTAAGACATTATTTATTAAATAACCATAATGTAAATGAATTGATTTCAACGACTGATAACACATATAATGACATAACAATCGCCGATATGTCTAGCGTGACCACCTCTAGATTTGAAAATAGAGAACATTTAACCAAATTTCCTATAAAATAGAGAACAAATAGAGAACACATATTTTACATTAATTTTTCTTCTAAATTCAAAAACTAAGATTATTTAATACTAATGTTGAAGTAAAAGTTATTGTGCTAGGTGTATAAAAAATGGCCATTATTAATCAAGAAAGTGTCACTTCCTTTAAAAAGTTTATTATTGTATAGATTAATAAATATTTAATAAATTTAGTAACATTTATTTTAAATTCAAAATAGAGAACAGTTCTCTATTTTGTCCAAATACAGGTCCAAATAGAGAACTGTTCTCTGAAATAGAGCACAGGTGGTCACGCTAGATATGTCTAGAAATGCATTCTCGCTGTTAATTACCGGATATTTCATTGCATTGATTGTTATATTCATTGAATTTATTGCATATTACTTTTTGGATTATTTATCATTTATTGTTATTATTATTGCATTTATTTAGCAATAAATAGGTATAAAAAAAGAATTATCAAAATCTGACATGTACTTTAGGTTTTATCAACAAAAGAGTGATGGTATTTTATAAACGAAATATCTCATAAATATACTTTTTCTTCATTTAACAAACAAATTATAATAAATAATAAGCATAATAATTACTAACAAATTTTATAATTTACATTAAAACCAATACTATTAAAAATATTTTATTTTGATAATTTTATAAAAATGAATATTAATATAAAATACCATCACTCTTTTGTTGATAAAACCTAAAGTACATGTCAGATTTTGATAATTCTTTTTTAATATTATACACAATTATTTGCTCGAAATATTTTGTATTGGGTTCATCTCAATATTTCATACTTGAAATTTGTCCATAGGATTAACATTACGAAAAGCCCGTCTTTGTTGAGCTATAAAATCTATGCTACTGATCAGATTTTAGTAATTCTTTTTTTATTGTGTGCAGAATTTATCCCTTTACAAATTACCCATGGGGACCATCTCTATATTTCTTATGGTTTGACCTGTAATATGACCATTCCTAATGTTTATATTATTAAGAAAACCAC
>CAJPIZ010004688.1:0-10000 GCA_905368565.1 Medioppia subpectinata
TGCCCTCGTCGTCGCCCTGCGGACAGTCTTTCTTCTTATCGCACACTTTGCTGTGAGGAATGCATTCACCGGTCATACACTGGTAAGAGCCGTGCGCTTTGTCGCAGATCTCGTTCTTCCTGGCCTTCGGGCACTCGTCTTCATCGGAGTTGTCGTCGCAGTCGGAAATGCCATCACATCTCCATCGCGAAGGAATGCATTCAAAATTGTGGCACAAAAAGCCCGAACACTCGACAGCATTGGCCGTACAGTTGTGTTCGTCGGCACCGTTAGAGCAGTCATCCATACCATCGCACAGCCATTTGTCGGGAATACACGTGCCGTGAGTGTCGTTACAGCGCGTGTGGTTTACAGGACACTCATTCACGTCATGGCATTTGAGCTTTAGATTATGACACGACTGTTCGTCCGCCCAATTCCCGCAATCGTCTTCTCCATCGCATCTCCAGAACTGAGCGATACATCTGTCGTTTCCGCAGTCGAAGAAGTTTGACGGACACCCGCTATAAACTAAATGCAATCATAATTAACAATTATATCGTCAAAAGTTAGATTTTTCATGCATTTTTACCATAACTTGTATTTATTAAAACAAATAAAATTAACAAAATTAGTGAATTATTCATTTGTTTGCTTTCAGAGTTGTGGATCAGTTGCGGTGATAGAAAATATAATGTCCGGATGAGGTGTGCTCTACCAATAACTATATGATAACTATTAAGAAAATAAAACTAAAAGTGGTGAATTTGGTGTGCGATCCACAGCTACTGAACTAATGTGCGGTATAACGTCTTATACCCATCTTATATATGGGATAATCGACTCAATGATAAATTTATTTGATGGAAAACATATTGAACATTAGGTCTAATACAATAGGTGTGCTTAATATGTAAGTTTTATGGAAACTTTAATGGAAAGTGTGATATTGTAAACTACTATAAACTACTAGTAAACTAGGTAAACTACAGTCACTTTAGTCACTACAGTGTAGTGTAATCTTATAATATTTGACTCGTATCGGATTAATTATATATTTTTATAAATATCAATAAAAAATGAAAAAGTTTTAAAAGGTAACTATAATGTGAATTATTAGTGTATTAATAAAAAATTATTGTTAATTAGTATTATACTGCTATTATAATTGCTATTATACTGTACTGTATATTAGTAATATCAATATAACATAAAATCAAACTATTTTTATAATTATAAATAAAAGTTTTTAAAATATGAATTTCAGAAATTTAATAAACAAATTGACAAATATGTTGTATTTGTGGAGAAATATAGATTCTTATGCATTCATATAAAATTTCTCACAAGTTATATAATTACCGGATAGCAATTGCCAGTTGTATCCAGACATAATTGTGTTTGTTTTATTATAAATCCTATTACAAAAATAAAATTTACTTGTAAACTTAGTTTTTTATAATAATATCATAAATTATATTGATAAAAAGTTTATACAATTAAGTTATCTGTGATTTTCATGATTACTATCAAATAAATTTTTTAATAAATCTAAAAAATGAATGCAATTACTGACAGTATATTTATTTTTTTACATCATAATTGGAATTGTGGCATTTAATTAATATAAAATTTATATTTGTTATAAATTTTAAAAATATATATTTTATTTGTAACAATTAGTTTAAAAAACTTTTAAAATAACTTTTAAAATACAAAGTTTTTAGTTCTTAACTCTTTTTAAGATGGTCTGTGGTAAAGGGTGTAACCATCAAATGTAATAAACAGTAATTTATCTATCTGTAGATTTAACTGTAATTGTAGTTAAAAATAACAAATTCTTGGTAAAAAGAAATCACACTATCCTAACTATGTTAGTATCATCATAAATTTAAAAACCAATTTTAAAATGTGTTCTAATTTCATATTTAATTTACTGTAAAGATCTGTGATGATAGGAAAAATGCTAATTTCCATCACATATTTGCTGTATTTATATTTGCAAAAAGTTTATAATCCAAACAAAATGCCAATCATTAGTAGTGAAGATAATATGAGTGGAAGGGAAACAAAAAATCTAGTGTTTCCGTCGAGTGATTCAGACATTATTTCCATTGAATCCGGTCTTTGATAACATAATATCCACAGAAAAATATTTGCATAGTTTTGCAATAATTAAATGAAAGTCTATGAAAAACTAAAATATGTTATATTGTGTGTGAGAGTGAATGACTACTCAATTAAAATTCAATTAATTATCTCGTGGAAAATATCTGGCATTAAAATCTATTTTACAAAATTTTCATGCCTTTGAGTTCATCAGCATTTCATATGCAGTGCTAATATTATAATGGGTTTTGGAGAGAAACCTTTTTTATTATTTATTAATTTTTAAACACCTTATAAATGCTATTATCAAAACATTTTTCTGATTTAAATAATAATTTGCTTTAAAAGGTAAACCCGAAAATGAACGCCAAATTACAGGCAGTGTTTGAACACAATTATAGCCTAAAAGCGTAAATAATTGAAGAGTTATGAAAGTTTTATTTTTAATACTAATCTATTAAAAAACTTTAAACACGAATTTTTATCTGTTTGTTGATAACACATAGCATTTCATTGAATTCCCCCTAATTATCACATGAAACATGAAATTCCGATCGATTTTGGCATTTATTTTGTTTGCTAACCACTAAATTATTTTGTCAAATGACAGCCTTATTGACAAAAAAATTGTTTAAACGAAAATCATTTGATAATTATTTTTGTTAATTGACAGCCAATTGAATACAATTGATTCATTGATTCATTCACTGAATATTAATATCAGTCGTATTTCACATGTTTTATTAATATAATCAGAATAAACATATATTCACAAAGTTATTAGCCTTTGATTTGTTTCTTTTATTAGAAATATTATTTATATTTATGTATATCACAGAAATTCCGTTCACTTTTAATCTCGTTTGTAATGTTAAAGTACTGTACTATTGAAATAACTCTATGAATGTTTAGTTTCAATATTATTCTAGCGTCTGATAATGTATTATCGCATTTATTAAGCAAAAAACACACAAATGATCTCATGTTTTGAATGGCATTCATTGTCGAGTCGATTGAATCATTAATTAGCTGTTAATGCAAACACAGAATATAACTATTTTATAGTCGTCTCTCTCTCTCTCTCTCTCTCTCTCTCTCTCTCTCTCACTTCGGCTCTACTGTTGAGTACTGGAGACTGTTGTGAGAGCTATCGCTATATAACACACATCATCTCTTCCATACTCTCTCCCCAATCCCTCTCTCGTGTTAAACCTATTGCCTGTCATTTTGGCGCTTTTGTCTCCTCTCTCTCTCTCCTTTTCCTAACTATTCATTGAATCATTTTTATAAAAACAGTTTTTTATAATAAATTTTTTATTTATTTTTACTGAATTATAATACGTCTACGAAAATAAAAAGCAAATTTCTTTTAAACAAATATAAAATCAATTATGAATTTTATTACGAAATGAATTATTTATTTATTTTTATAAATAGACTAAAAGGCATTACTATTATGCAGTCGTTGAGTATAATTCAAGTATTAACTACTTTTTTAGTCTCTAGAATACAGTTAATACAGTATTTCGTTGCTAAGCATTGGAAACCAAAACCAAAATTCATACTAAATTAGGACAAAAAGAATATAAAAGTTTTTTTTTATTCTGAAACTTCTTTTTTCTCTTAAACCAAAAATTCAATTAAAATACTTTTTATATTTTGTACATTTTGTACACAACATATACAGCACTAAACATAACATCTTCGCTAAAATTACGGTGAATTTTACGGTTTGTTTTTTCGTTCAGTTTAAAAGTCAAATAAATAACTCGAATAAAAACAAACAGTATTATTGTTATTATAAGTTTGTGATAATTTTTTATTTGAATTAAAAATCTATTGAAAAGTAGTTTATAGTTTGCTTATAAGTTATGTGTTGGGAATAAACATTATATAAATATATTATTCCTCGTGAAAAACTCTTAAATAAAATACAATTCATTTTATTTTTAATACTGAAGTACTTGTTTGAAGGCATAGCTCTCTAACACTACTATTATATAACATAAACTTAATGTCTATTTTTAATGGAACTGCGAAAGAGATTTTCTCGTATACTGACTGCACATATACTGTGCATTTAATATCTCGTTTTTATACATACATTACATGTTATTTAACACATTTTGATTGAATTGAGCGCAAGAGAGAGATAATCAGCGAAAAAAGATGTAAAAAGTCCGTAAAAAGAGTATTAAAAAAAGTTCGTGACAAGACATGAGTCGTGACCCCTAACTCTATATCACTATATTTTGACAATTTGTGAACAATCGTGAACTACTTCCACATTATATTCCGGTTATTTTCTGTACACTATGTTCTCTCAATAGTGTACAAAACCGCACACATATATCGGCGATGACCTCATCCATAGTGTACAACCAGAACATGATTTATGACCAGTTGTGTTGATGTAGTCAACAAGAATTCATTGTCAGATACTCTTTCTTCGCCAGTGATGTGCTCTTTAATATTTTGCATATTTTAATAAGCAATACATTATACCATATAATGTATAAATGTTTTAAAAAGTTCTCCCGAAATAAGTTTAAATTACAAATTCAAAAGACCTAAACATTTCCACATAGTTTAGGATTGCATACATGAGAGTCGGGTAATAAAATAGATAATATGTGAGAATTGCTGCGAAAAATATTTTGAAATATTTAACAATATTCTCTCTCTCTCTCTCTCTCTCTCTCTCTCTCTCTCTCAGTCCGTCACCTCTGGGCTACGGATACGCGACTCCATCTCCACCTATCTCTCTCTCTCTCTCTCTCTCTCTCTCTCTCTCTCTCGTATTGAATACACTGTATATTACAAGTATTTTATAAATCAAATGAATAAAAAACAAAAATGTTTATATTTTTCGTATAGCAAAACAAAACAAGAAAAAAGTTTTCATTGAAAATAGAGACGAGGTTTTCATGAAGAAATTCCAATGCAATAATCTATTGTTTGTATGTTTGAAATGGAAATAAATCTCATTATAATTGTGTATTAATAATGATTTGTTTGCCAAACATATCAACTCAATAGTAGTGGTAAAATATTTTGACTGAAGATTACAAGAATTTGTGTTTAAACTTGTGTTTCAAATACCCATTAGAATAGACCATAAGATATGATATGAGACTTAAGAATATCAACTATTCGTGCGATAAGATTAGATACTGTGCTCTCAATTACTGCCAATAATACCAAATATTTTGTGTAACTCTTTTTAAACTCGTGTTTCTTTAATAACTTCCCAAAACAAATGAAAGACAAAACTGAATGATAAGAACTGTGTCTCACAAATGTCAGGGAAATGAGGAAAAATCTTTTCTGTGTTTTCGAGTCATTAGTAGTTCACTCGGTATAAGCAAATAGTGGAGAAAAATGCACAAAAAGTTTTTTGTTATGTTATGCACACAAATAGTGATAGAAATGACAAGTGTTTGCGAAATATAATTAACTGTAAAACAAGTGATTAATAGCTAAGATCTCGCAGATATTTGTCAACTCGTAGAGTGTTTTGGTTGTGTGGTATGAGAGGAAGCAATTAGTCGTTAAGAGTTAGAGACTTTGAGTTCACAATAAAAAAGTTTTGAGAGATAAGAGATTTGCAAAACAATATGAGATGTGAAACAAAACTCCCAAAACTAATCGCTTGATTAGGGTTTAGATGTGACTCGAGGTGGAGATGGAGTCGCGTATCCGTAGCCCAGAGGTGACGGACTGAGAGAGAGAGAGAGGAGACAAAAGCGCCAAAATGACAGGCAATAGGTTTAACACGAGAGAGGGATTGGGGAGAGAGTATGGAAGAGATGATGTGCACTGTTTTTTGCAGGCATGAGCTGGCAGTGAGTGAGCACTGGTATAGCCGGTGCGGGAGAGAGAGAGAGGGGGGAGAGAGAGATGGCTGTTGGAACGGACCAATGAGTGGTATTTTGCGCTAACTTTACTGCATTGTTGAGTCGGGAGTGGCACTGAAACTGGCACTGAATGCTTGAGTTTGGGTTGACTTTCAAAAAATACACGTTTGCCACACATTTATGGGCCGTTTGAGCGCATAATCCGAGCGTTGGGTCGACTCTACTGTGTACTGACTGTTGCATTGATGCACAAACACCACAGCATTGCAGGCATCCACTCATTGTGTGACTCAGTTCACTGTACTTGCGCTACATTACACAGCACTGGCTATCAGTACAGTCAGTATTGGTATATAAGTTATATAGCGATAGCTCTCACAACAGTCTCCAGTACTCAACAGTAGAGCCGAAGTGAGCGCTGATAATAGAGGAGAGAGTGCTATACGTCTAGCGATACGAAACCCATTGGTTGTACAGCACTGTCAGCACTACAGCACTGTATGCCTCAGTCTATGCCTTGTGTTAAGCCATAGCCTATGCCATAGAGAGAGTGTGTGTTGTGTCGCCATTTCATACACTATTCGCACATTAAATACCATTCAATACTCCTTCAGTCGCAAAGTCTGCCCGATTTTGAGTCACACAACTATCACCACAACTGTTCCCATCGTTGAACGGATCCAATTCATCCATCACTAGGTAATTATGACCACCATTTGAATTGTCATCACTCACTCACAGCACTTGTCGTGAATTGATTCTCACTTCTTGTGTCAAAAACACCTCTCACTTCGCAATCGTATCTATCATTACATATATGACTGATTTTGTGACCGACACTAACCTCTTCTGCCTTCCTCTGCGGTGTTGCGCCTCTTCCACAGCCATAAGCCATGACTTCGACGACAGAGACGGCGACCGCTGGCACCGACCAGACTGTGAACAACACGACCGGCACTCAAGAGCCGGTTTCGCCCGTAAGCGAGAACGAGACGACCGAACAGCAGACGGAGGCCTCCAATACGGAGTCGGCGAGTCCTAAGAAGGCCGCTCTCCCGAAGCCCACCGTTCATAAAGTGGACTACGAGAAGGACACCGTCTACTTGTATCAGTTCCCCCGATGCCCGGCCATCGTCTCGACGTCGCCCTTCTGTCTCAAAGTGGAGACCTGGTTGAAGATGAACGACATCTCATACGAGGTCTGCATTTCTATTTTGTTTATCATTTGATTTCTACTGTGTTTTAAAACCGAAAGTACAGCACATTTGAGACAAATGTCTATTTAATGATAGTCTGAAAGGAGAGCCCATTTGTCAATAACTCATTTGACAGATATATTGAACGCATAAATAGCTTATCATAACTACTGATAATTGAAAAGTCAAAGACATTTAAGCGAAACATTGAATTCGTATTATTATTGCCTTTTTTATACCACTTGTGATAATAAGAGTTTGTGTTTATTTAAAGAGACGTTTAATAAGCGCTAAAATTTGAATTCAAAATTTAAATAAATTATAATTGAATTAAAAGCCATAACAGAGTAACGCATGTAATGCCGTGAATAATGCATTAATCAATGGTTTTACAAATTAGTCAATACAACAACACAATACAACCTTAAACTATGCGTTCATTAACTATTGTATTGTATATGAAAATTGAGTCTTGAATTCAAATTAACGCCTAAATTGTAGGGAAATATAAGTTTCGCGAAAATAATAATACATTTTTAAAAAACCCAAAACATATTTATGAGGCGTTGACTCTCTATTAGCCATTAATCTAAATGTTAGGCAATTGAATGTCAGTTTTGATGTTGAAAAATATGGCATCTAATGATCTAAACTTGATCTGATTGTCTGATCCGATGCCCAGAACGTGGACTTCAAGACGAGCGTCAAGTCAAAGAAGGGTCAGTTGCCGTTCGTGGAGCTGAATGGCAAAGAGATCGCCGATTCGGACATTATTATCCGCGATCTGTCCAAACATTTCGACAAAGATCTGGACTCGGGATTGACTGCCGAACAGAAGACTGTGAGCCACGCCTTCGTCTCGATGCTAAACAACCACACGAGTTGGTAAGTCATCGCATCCCATGTCCTCATATATTGCCACCCGATATAACAGACATGTCTGACAGCGCCAGACATTTATAATTACTTTTTTTGCTGTCTCTTTAATTGCGGTCTCCTTTGAGACGTGTTCTCCATATTTAATGATAGCGTTTATTCAGTTAACAATTGAGCGAAATATTAATAAATTAATTACACAAACGATTTACATAAGAGATTAAAATAGTGGCAATTGTTTGCAGTAAATGCCAGTATTTTATATATATATTTAATAAGGAAATCAGAGGTCTTGAAGGATATGATTACATAATAGAGAGCGGAAAGTAATCCTAAACTCTATTACTTTATTGGTCTCTATTGTATCAATAGTTTTCAATTAATATCGAGAAATATATTTTTTGTTTGAGATGTGAGAGGATTTAGTGAATGATATAACTTTTGGGGGTTGTGTTTGATATACTGTTTTGTGTACAACTCTGGGATCTGTTCGTTCATTTCAGTTACTATTTTTTATTTGTGATGAGAGCAGTAGTGATGGGTCTGCAGTTCCAGTGCCACTCTCTCAGCCCATCGACAGTGTTATACACAATCTGCCGCTTCCTGTCGATGCAGTGACGGCCTGTCCTCTCACTCTCATTGCAATGTCTTGTCTCGTGTCTCCCACTCTTGTCTCTCATCACTTGCCATCATCTGAAGAGACTTTGCAATTGATATCTCACTCTTAGAAAGTGATAGCCCGTAGACAACGGCGCAGACATAACACAGTATATCAATAAAAGCAAAAGTATATAATGTATTAGTCATATAATAAAGTGTATACATATTGAGGGCGCGGAACCGTTATGTTATTTCCATTTCAATCCTAATGCTAAACATAATGTCACGAAATGCTCGTTATATGGCATTAAGAGGACTCTACCTATTCTTCGAGTGCACAGAATTGGCACCGATTGTAGAGATAGTGAATCTACAAGTTATACAAATGGGTTGTCATGAATAGAGACCAAACACACAGATAAACCTATTTAGCGCTGACATCGGTTTACAACAATATTTGCGTTGTGTTTATAGAGAATATAATTAATAGTTTAAAAGTATATATGGATGTCATGTATAATAGATTTTTATATAACTTATAAAAAGAGATGAAAACATTTGATAACTGATAACTGTGTGAAAGAAGTGTCAGTTATTTCACGTCTTCCCATAGCTTTGAAGGACATTAATTTATCGCATCGTTGTGTTGACTGTTTTGATAGGATTTGACAATTATTTGAGTAGAAAATTGTTTTTTCTCACCCATTGATAACATTTTAGTATATTATATAAGAAAAGGTCATTCATTTGATTGTTTGGCAGTTATTGTTTGCACACAACAGTATTGTCTCGACCGTTGCGCTTATGGCTAATAGTATAATAGTATTGCCTATAGAGGTATCCCATAGAAACACTGGAGACATATCCATGACATATGAATACAAAAATAGATTCACTAAACAGTATAAGACAGACTAGAATTGGTCTAATAGTTGTTGCCTTTATTATGATATTGATATCGATTTCGCATTTAATGTCTCGCATTTGGAGAGTAAGTGTTTTGGAGGAGTCATTAGTCTATAAAGAGAATTAGCCATTAATTGATGTGTGGATGACTAATGCATGTGTGTTATGATGTAAAGGGTGGTGCGTTGGTGGCGATACAGCAATCCCCAGAAGTACATCGAATCGGCTAAAATGGATCTGAAGCGCGCGGTCAACACCAAACTGCCCGCACCTGTGGTCGGCTTTCTCTTCAAATTAGAGTTCAAACAGGTTTGTGTCAAAACGATTAGTCATCCATTTGTTGTCTCTCTCGCTCTAAACACATTTGATTTAATGCATTGACAGAACGTTAAGCACGTCGTCGGACACGGATTAGGCCACCACTCAGAAGAAGAGATCTACGAGTTTGGCAGGTCTGACCTCAAATCTCTGAGCGAT
>CAJPIZ010004689.1:0-10000 GCA_905368565.1 Medioppia subpectinata
CATAAAATCTATACTAGTGATCAGATTTTAGTAATTCTTTTTTTATTGTGTGCAGAATTTATCCCTTTACAAATTACTCATGGGGACCATCTCTATATCTCATATGGTTTTACCGGTAACATGACCATTTGGAATTGTCCCATATTTTGTATACCACGTGACTAAAATATATAGATCTTCTATGCAAAAGATCCCGCGTATATGGGGCTATTGAATGCTGTTTACAGAATTAAATTATCTCTTTTACTTATTGAGAAATTTAAAAAACCGCACGATTGGAATTACTTGACCGCCCTAAATATAACATTGTTATCTAATTAAATTAGATAATAATAATTATTAATATTATTAATAATTATAATAATTAGATAATAATTAAATACTAATAGTAATAACGAGATATTGTTATTATAAACTATGTTATAAAGTTTTGATACATCTGAAAATTAAGTATAATAAATTAAATATCAAATAATTGACTAAATTAAAAAATATAATAAACATGAATTAAATATACAGTGCAACTCCTCCATAACGAACGGCCAAATGCACACCAAAACCGTTCGTTATAAAGAGAGTTCGCTGTAGAGGGAGTAAAATAGCCCTATTTTTTATACGAGGTTAATTTATTAAGTGTTTGTTGTGGAAGGTGATTCGCTGTAGAGGGGGTTTGTTATGGAGGGGTTGCACTGTAATACAATAGCTATAAATATAATAATATAGTTATTTAATTACTATCAGTTAGAACCTAATACTGTATAATAAAAATAACAAAGTGACAGTCAAAACAATTAATTAAAAGAATTCAACAAAGTTGTTAATTTTGAACATTTTGTATTTTCATAATAAATGAATTTTTAATAAACTTAAGTTAATTTTCTTTTTCACGAAAACATAGTTTTGATTATATGTATTGTAAGTACATTCGCGATAAATGAATAAAATAATATTACTATTTCATTTGGGTCGTATTAACTATTTATCTAATATCTACAGTGTAGATTCTACATTATACATAAAAGATTTTGTATATTTGTATAGATTTTTTAATTATAGTAAAATAAACAGAATTTGTAATTATTAAAATAAATTATTTACCATTATCAGAATGAAATTCAAAGTTATAAGTTTACTAAATTAATTAATTAATTTTTTATTAAATGTTAAAACACAAATAAATTATGTATGGATAAATTTTAATAATGCTTGTAATAATTTTATGTATCAATGAAATTTAAATAGTTTTATTGAGTTCGGTCAAATCGGTTAATATTTGAGCGGTCGCACTGCCTAAACGTGCCCAACCAGATGCCTGACCCGCGTCCATTAATCCACCATATTGTTTACCAAATTCATCTACTTTGGTTCGTACCTAAACATGCATCGTACAAAATAAATATATGTTTAATTATTATAATTCTTTATAAAACTTTATAATTTATTTAAACTTTATTATAAATGTAATATTGGTAATTTATACAAGCACTCACATTATTAATCATGGTGATTAATTGACCGCAATAAGTTTTATGTTGAAAACGATTGTCCGGGTGCAATTTTATATCATCCTTAAGGTTACCCTCACCAGTGGTTACTTGATTAATAGCGGTTAGGGTTTCGCCCGTAAATTTGGACCACACGACCGGATCTACTGCTTGACCTGTAATAGATTTGACCAGTTTGTAGTAATTACGTTCATTTTTAATGTTATATTATCATGTAATACATAATTGATTGATAACTTACCTAGAGCAACAAGGGCCAAGAATGCTACGACAATAGGCAACGATCTCATTATTAATTTTACGTTGTTTTGTATTTACAAACTATAAAAATAATGTTTGAATGATGTTTAAAAAATAAATCTACTTGTATTTATATTCAACATACTAGTACATTGTGTCACAAATCCTGGTAAATTTATTGATTACATACCGTGGTTGATTTTGTAAGTAAAGTAGTTTTCTATGATTAAATATAATTATCCAAAAGTACAGTATTTCACATTTATTAGGCAACATTATATTCCCTTGTGTTTAAATGATAATCTATTGTAGCAAGCACATTACTTTAATTTTAAATAATTGGTTGCACTTAATGTTATAATACATAATAAAATCCTTAACTAGTGAAGCAAATTAATCCCATTCAAATGATAAACTACCATGTAGTTATTTAAATCCTGATTTAGCGCCGGGTATTAACAGCTTACTAACATAATTATGGTTAATTAGAAATTTTTATAAACAAAATTATCAAATATCTAGATAAATTAAGGATATGTTATTGTTTAATTTTTATTATCTATGTTGTTAATTGTATTGTACAGATTATAACAGTTATATACCGTATGACGTTACTAAAGTACTACGTTACTTTATATTTGGTTAATTAAATAACATCCCTGTATTAATAATATTTAATTTATTTTTGATTTCTATTTTTACTGCCTAGTAATATGACCGTAATGTTTGGGTACAATTAGAGTCTCACTTATTATTAAAACATAATTATAGATAACTTCTAATTTAAGGTTAGTTTTAAACTTATTAATGTTATTAATTAAAATTGATTTAATGGCCAGGATTTTTAGCAATACTATTGGCCACAACTGTCTTATCAAATATTATTCATACTGTATTTACTAATTATAGTTGTCATTATTTAATTATATGATTAATATAATATTTTATTATTTAAATATTAATAAATAGTTAAGGTTTATGCAACAATGATTTATTAAACAGAAAAACATATTAAAATAACATTATAAATATAACTTATATAGATTTATCATTATTGTATTAAGCTAATACTAACATTCTCACAAGTTAACATTAACCTAATGATAAAGTAAGATTTATGGGGAGAGATTTGCACATTAACAATTAAACTGATTTATTATAAACTTAATAAATTATAAAATTATTTTCAATTATCGTAAAGTTGTTTATAAATGAAATAAAATAGAATATAAGACATTTATTGAATGTTTGTAAAATATTTTAATTAACAACAAAGTATAAATACTAAGTTAGCATTACTAACAATAATAAATTATAATAAATAATGACCTAGTTATAAAAGTTAATTTAAGCATCGATTTCATCGATCGTGAGGAATCCGTCGTTATTTTTGTCCATCAAATAAAACTCATACTTCATATCCTTATCGGCGGCCAAACCCTCGGTTGAGACATAACTAAGTGTCTCCACATATGAAGCCCTGCCGTCTCTATTGGCGTCCAAACGGGCAAAAACTTGCGTAACGTTATTGACTGTCAGGGCGTTAGTTGTGGTCAAACCATTGGTCGTACAGCCGGACGCTATATTCCAGCACCACATGCCTGAGTGACCAGCCCTACAGCCGCCATCGCAATTGCAACCAAATATGTTGCAATTGCCCACGCCGCAATACGTATTGGCCGCGGTGCAATCATAGCATGTGCGACCTTGGTCAGGGCATGTTATCGGCGCCGTACAACATTCAGCGGCCGATTGGTCAACATTGATCATCAGTACGACGGCAGACAATAAAGTTGTGATAGTTATTGTTGAGTTCATCTTGATCAGTTTTATTTAATTATTGTAAATTAATTTTGTATTAACTGTTATAATTTCTATATGCTTTCTTCAAAGTATTTATACAAAAATTAATTTGATTTTCTAAATAACATTTATGTCATATCTATTGTGTAACTGCTATGAGAATATTCAAGTGTTTTTTACCTGTTTCATTTTAAATCTGAAATCAATAACTGGTACGTAATTTTACGCTTCAAATAGAGTGACCATGTTTGTGATTTATTAATTAATTTTAAAATACTGTGTGAACTTAGTTAATTGCATATCAAATATCAATGTTTAGGATTGTTTGTCACTTTCATTACCAATGTATTATTCACATGTCTGTTTGTATAAATCTAGATATAAGTGTGTGGTATTTATTTTAGACTATTTTAATTTAAAATATCTGTCAACTCTACCTTTATTTGAAGTGTTTGTAATTATTTGAAGTTATCAATATATGATTATAATTCTAGATTGCTAAACACTTTCTATACAACTAGATAATTTAAACAATTATTAGTAATAGGTGATGTATAACAAATAAACTAACTTCTAAAATCAGTATTATTTTAAAACTTATATTATTATATCAATACTATATAAATTATACTAAATTTAAACTTTACTTTATATAGTAAATTATCTCACTAAATTAAAAATGAATTGTTTTACTTTTATTTTGGATTATACCTGCTGATATTGTTCATCACATTTCTAACTAATTGCAATAATAGTGACGTATATTTCATGTGAATTTAATCCAATGTTTTTTATTGACTATGATCATGTGGTAATTATGTACTTCAACATTTATCAAACGGATATTTGATTATTACTTTACAATATACCGTAAACAAATATATTTTAAAAATAAATATTTATAAACTAAGATCATTGAGGTAAAATATTTTCTTGGGTCCACTCGGGTAGACATACAGATCGGGGCGCATACCTAATAAATAAAGTATAACAAAAGATTCCATTTTTCGTTAGTAAAAACATCCAAATTCGGGAATAAAAGAGTCAAAATCGGGAAAGTTCGGGAATTATGATTTTATTCAATTATAACACAATAATTATGCATTTAAATCATTTACAACTGAATTGTATTTAATAATGATATGAAATTTAAGCATTTCTTCAGTTAATCAATGCCTTCTCTCTGAAGAATAATCTTAAAGTGAGAGAAAGAACACTCGACTCAATCAATGCATATTTTGTAAGTCATCTTATCTCAAAATCTTATGGATATAAAACAGGTTTTGATATACAGTTATATTCAGTTTAGATTTCTATTTAAAGTTTTGATAAAATAGTTATAAAATAAATTGTTTTTCTCTAAAAAAAATTGCCTAATTTCGGGAATATTAGTCACAAAACTTGACTTTTCGGAAATTTTCTCAAAAATATGCTAAAATCAGGAATTTTCTTAAAATAAGCCAAAATCGGGAAAAATCGGGAAAATAAAACTTATATATTTTTAGTCTATTATAACCCATAAACCTAATGGTATATAATTCCCAATGATTTTGTTAACTATTTTATTCGGGAATTCCCGAAAAATGGAACCCTTAAATATAACACATTATAACAACTTATGGAGGTGAAACATTTTCTTGGGTCCAATTGGCTGGACATACAGATCGGGGCGCATACCTAATAAATATAGTATAACACATTATAACAAATTATGGAGGTGAAACATTTTCTTGGGTCCAATTGGCTGGACATACAGATCGGGGCGCATACCTAATAAATATAAGATAACACATTATAACAAATTATGGAGATGAAACATTTTCTTGGGTCCACTCAGGTAGACTTACCGATCGGGGCGCATACCTAATAAATATAGTATAACACATTATAACAAATAATGGAGGTGAAACATTTTCTTGGGTCCCAATTGGCTGGACATACAGATCGGGACGCATACCTAATAAATATAGTATAACACATTATAACAAATAATGGAGGTGAAACATTTTCTTGGGTCCACTCGGGTGGACATACAGATCGGGGCGCATACCTAATAAATATAGTATAACACTTTATAACAAATTATGGAGGTGAAACATTTTCTTGGGTCCCAATTGGCTGGACATACAGATCGGGGCGCATACCTAATAAATATAAGATAACACAATATAACAAATTATGGAGGTTAAACATTTTCTTTGGTCCACTCGGGTGGACTTACAGATTGGGGCGCATACCTAATAAATATAGTATAACACATTATAACAAATTATGGAGGTGAAGCATTTTCTTGGGTCCCAATTGGCTGGACATACAGATCGGGGCGCATACCTAATAAATATAGTATAACACATTATAACAAATTATGGAGGTGAAACATTTTCTTGGGTCCCATTTGGCTGGACATACAGATCGGCGCGCATACCTAATAAATATAAGATAACACATTATAACAAAATATGGAGATGAAACATTTTCTTGGGTCCACTCGGGTGGACATACAGTTCGGGGCGCATACCTAATAAATATAGTATAACACATTATAACAAATTATGGAGGTGAAACATTTTCTTGGGTCCCATTTGGCTGGACATACAGATCGGGGCGCATACCTAATAAATATAGTATAACACATTATAACAAATTATGGAGGTGAAACATTTTCTTGGGTCCACTCGGGTAGACATACAGATCGGGGCGCATACCTAATAAATAAAGTATAACAAAAGATTCCATTTTTCGTTAGTAAAAACATCCAAATTCAGGCGCATACCTAATAAATATAGTATAACACATTATAACAAATTATGGAGGTGAAACATTTTCTTGGGTCCCAATTGGCTGGACATACAGATCGGGGCGCATACCTAATAAATATAGTATAACACATTATATTGTTATAGCTCAAATGAAAATGAAGCAGCCTATTATATTGTACAAGTTCAGTTAGAATTAATGTATCAAAACTATGAAATTTGTTTAATAGATTTTGTTATAATGTCATATAAAAATTGTATTATTATTTAGGTTAACATTCTTAGGCAATTAAAATTATGTTTAAAAATATTGGTTAAAAAATAATAAAACCATTTTCATAATTCTAACTCCATTTATCTATAACAATCTATATCATATTTATGTGAATAACCTGTAAATAAATTTATAAATAATAAGACTAATTCCATAATTATAGCTTTACTGCACAATATAGTGGTTCTTATATATTATCATTTATACCAATATTTATGGTACATTAAGGCCGTGTATTTCAAACAATATTATGCAATCATTTATTGTGAAAATCACATAATTTTAGTGATTTTGGATTAACAATGAGATATATTTTACAGATTTTATTATATGAACTAATATTTTAACCACATTATGAAATTAAGCACTAAACTAAATAATCAATATAATACTAAAGATAAAGTCTTGAAACATAATAAAATTTAATATAAATATCTAGATTTTTAGTATAAATTTAATATAACTTTTATTACAAAAACAATCTTGTTTAATATTAAGTTAATTAACAGTTATTATTAATTAACTATGAAAGTTTTGGTCTTATTGTTGGTTTCATTGTCGGCAGTTATTCGTGAGTCTCTCTCTCTCTCTCTCTCTCGACATTTTTAAAAAAATAATTACTATAAATGTTATTTACCCTAAATGTGCACAGCATTTATTATAAAATATTCCTANCTCTCTCTCTCTCTCTCTCTCTCTCTCTCTAGCTTTATAGCTAAATTATATCAATTAATTAACCATGATGACTGTTTATTTAAAAATACACTTATAGTGAGCAGCGCACATGAAGAATTGGCCACCACTGATTCACCACAAGTTGTTAAACTAAAAATGGACCTAGTAACAATCATTCAACAGGTAACGAAAGCAGTTGCTGAATTAAAAAAGAAGGGTCATTATGAAGAGCGTAAAACACTGGTTATTTTGAATAACGAAGTCAGCTTAATTGAACAACAGTTGGCCAATTGCGACCCGGAAACACCGGAAGGTAAAGCCCTATTGGCCAGGCTAGAATTTATTACCGAGGGCGTCCTAAAGGGCTTGAAGGCCGAGATCGATCGTTTAAAGAAGTTAGGATACCTGGACAATTAAACAATATACCCGATCATCAAATACATTTCCCAACATGAATTATTTTACTTAAATAGTTTGTGAATTAGTTTAAAATAAAATTTGTAATTTATATTACTATTAAAGCATGTTTGTGCTTACACAATCGTAATTGTTAGTTTAATATTGGTGAATTATATTTATTTAAAAATTATAATAATTATACAATAAACAGAGTAAGTAAATTATTTGAGATAATTAAAAATCAATATTAATTGTCAATGTTGATAAATTGATGTCGATGTAACATCGACGATGTTAATTTTTCAATACAATCGTAACATCAAAACAAATGTAGAATCGAAACAAAAATACTGTATATAATGTCATTTATAATTTCATTTTTATTGTAACGTAATTGTGGTTTATTTGTAACTTATATTGTTTAAATAATAAATTCAATTGGTTTGACAATAGTATCGCAGTATTGTATCAGCAATTGGTTGACAGCATTGATGTCCGCATCACTCGATTCACGCATTTCTTCGCATATATTCACAAATATTTGCATTTTACTGATTGCATACGTATTCTGAAAATTAATTAATAATTTATCATATTAATTAATTCTATCATTATCAATAAATTAATTGTATATATACTTGGCCTAAAGTATAGCACTTGTTGTGAAAAGTGTCAACGAGTTTGTGGTAACACTTTCTGTTATTGATCTGTAGTTTACTATTGAGTACAACATTGGCCTCAATTCCCGGCAATGAATTCACGTATTCCTCGATCTGTTTGTCCATTAATTCCCGATTTCCTAACAATACCTCCAATTCATTCGCATATCTATTTGTTTATAATTAACAAACTTTTAATTAATTTTAAATATTAATTATTTTATAAATAATAAACCTTTGTTTTAATCCCAATTCATTAGTGTTTTCAATCATACGCTGAGCCAAATATAATGGTATATCCGGTATCGGCACTGAATTTACTAATTGATTAGACTCTTTATAACCCGCACTAATAGAAATTTGTTTATCACCTAGAGTATTTAAATAATGTAAATTGTAATATTAGTTTATTATTAAATTCTTAATTTTATTACTAACCAAAATAATTAGATAAGTGTTCGCCCGCTATTGACAAATCACCATATTGTTGTGCATGCTGATTAGTATACTACATATTAATAAATAATTTTTAACACAATTATTAAATAAATTGTACAATGTACAGTGAAATAATAATATTAAAAAATTATATTTACCCTGTGCGCTATGTAATCATACTGGGCGGCAATAGACTCCTTGGTCAAGTCATGATTCTCTGTATCGCTAAGCCAATCGGCCGCGAATTTAAATGCTGCATAATATTATACATCTTATAATTAATTATATAATATGCATCTTAAAGTTATAAATCAATATTTAGTTTAATAAAATTTGCTTTATATTATTGAGCATAATCAAAATAAAACAAACATATCTAGATTAAACAACTTGAAAACATACATAAACATGTTCTACGTTCGTCTTCCATGCAAGGCGTGGACCAACCAAGCTCATCGGGTCGGGTGGCAGTCATGGCGTATACGCTGATGTTGTTTGGCAATAGATTCTCAAACATTGAGCCTGGTTAAAAACACATATCATTCGATTAAATAAAATTTACAATAAATAAAGCCAAAAATAAAATTTTTAATAATAAACATAAAATTACCTGAATGACATGCGTGTAAATAAAACACTAGGNACATATCATTCGATTAAATAAAATTTACAATAAATAAAGCCAAAAATAAAATTTTTAATAATAAACATAAAATTACCTGAATGACATGCGTGTAAATAAAACACTAGGTGTTTAAATTTATGTTCATTATGCATTGCTGTCAGGGTTTGGATCAGATCTTCAGCCATAAGATTACTTTTTGGAAACACAACGTACCCTAAATGTGCACAGCATTTATTATAAAATATTCCTAGTAGTATAATTTAATTATTTACTAGCCTGGTGCTCCATGGTCATCTAAATAGACAAATACGCGATCGTTTGGACCGCTTTTAAGCACTCGTTTGCCTTTCTTGACTAATTCCTCGTCACCGCGAAGTATACCCAAAAAATTCTGCGAATGGATAGTCATTGCGATTGAATTGCAAAATAAATAAATAATTAAAAATCTAGTAATACCTGTGGTGTGACATCTTCTCCGGTATAATCTTTAGGGACCCCATCATAGACATCGGGTCCGCCATATTTGTTGATTATAATACCGGGGGTCGGGTTGGATGTGTCGAACGCGATGTCGTCGTAATGCATGACAATTATGTTTTCATCGGGTATTCCGTGTGAGTGAATCA